>NW_021026771.1:715946-727330 GCF_004153795.1 Camellia sinensis
CCTTATGTGCATGTGTGTGTGTATGCCATTTAGCCCTCACTCTTTAGCACTTATGGCCACTGTTTTAGGTCCTATTTAGAGCTGCCTAATTCATGTATAAGCCCATCTTGCCATCCATTTGCATTGCCACATGTATGCTTGCATAATTGCATGAGTTCATTGCTATGCCATGTTGCATCCTTAGCTTGTATGCCTAGGTTGTATTGCATCTTGCATGCATTCCTTGTCCCTTGACTTGGGTGATAGGGATTGGGAGTTTTGTTTGTTTGGTTTGCATACATTTGAAATCAAAGTTGCATACTTGGTTCTTTGGGCCATCATGCATGGAAATGCGTGATTGGTGGTCCGAGAATCGAGGCACATGCCCCATTGAGTCATTATCATGATAGTCCAGGGATGCAGTCCTGAGGTTTTGACAGCCTCCAGAGGAGTGAAAGAAGGAAAACAGAGGCAACTTGCGCATGGCGGCGTGCTTCCCGAGGCATTTTCCTGTTTTAATTAGTCTATTTAATTTGTTAATTAAATTAGGCAATTTGTAATATTAATTAGCTTGCGTAGTTAATTAATTTGTAATATTTATTCGGTCCCTCCGAGTGAGGGTAAATCTGTAATAAGCGTGCGTGGGTGGTGTGTATGTCTTCCAACCTCACTTCTTTCTTCCCTTTTACTTACCCGCTTTAATGGTTAGTATTAGGGCACGTTTAATTTAGCATACCCTATGCTATGTATGTGTGCATCCATGCATTTGTATTGCATGCATTAGGCTCGGTACATCACGCTAACTGCATCAATACTTCAATTCCCAAACTGAATACGTGATAATTGTGCATTTTCACATGACATGTTTAGGTTAGCCGAGCCTATCTAATTGCATCCTGTATGTGTTGCATTAGCCGTTTTTAACATGAACTAGGACATGCATGTTTGCTAACTGGTTTACTGTTTTGGCACGGAGTACGATGTAAGTATTTATACTTTAGCATCCCGCATGCGTGTGAGTGTTGCCATGGCAGTATGCCTGCCATGCGGCTAAGTGCTTACGTGTTAAACTGTCTGAATGCCTGTGGGTGAAGGTTGGATTGTTTGAGTTGGAAAAACTCATTAAAATCCGTGTTTTAGCCTACTTGCGAGTAGCAAATTCCAAAGCATTTTCAAACCAAACGGATATGCAATGTTTATTTCCAAATTAGGCAATCTAGTCTATACTTGTTTGCTGCGCGCATAACATAGTAATTCTAGGCTAATAAATGGAATAAGAACACGTAAAGTTTTCAAAAACGGATATCACGGTTAGTAGACGCCGGTCTTCGGACCGGGCGAAAGGGGGTGCTCATAGCTGACCTTCCCCGATCGTACCCAAGCTCCCGAGCCGAGACAACTCCGGTGATGACGGACATGTGGCCTTCGGCACCGAGTCAGGGTTTCCTAAATTCCCCCATTTTAAAATATTTAGGTGGCGACTCTGTATCTGGCAAAGCAGTCCATGTTTGGCACTACTTTTTCAAAAATCTGTTTCTCAAAACGATTTGCCAGATTTGGACTCTTTGGTTCAGATTAAGAACCGCGACAACAAAAATCGCGAGTCCGAACTGTAGCAAAGGCCCCCCCTCTCGCGGGCGTGCCTACAGTCTCCTACCCTGTCCTCGGCATGTCATGGTCGTGGGCAGCTCTGGCCACCCAACTCCCTGTCCTCTCCGGGACCCACTCCTATTATGGGCTTGAGTCGCCCTCGGTGCTCCTGCTCCTGCCGTTGGCACTGCAGGCCTCTCTCTCTCTACTCGGCGAACACCAGCCAATGGTCGCATGAGATAAGTCTGGATGAACTCAGTGTAGTCGCCCTCATCTCTAAAGAAGTCAGAGTCCTAGCCGATCGTGTAGTCCATCATCTCCTGCAGGGTCTACCTCTCGGTAGCCCTTGTGTGGGTAGGAGGTGGCCTCGGGACTATCTACTCTGGTAAGCCGAGGGTCTGCCGCAGGAAGCGCTCCCCGAAATACCAAGCCCGACAGACCAGACACTCTAGCAATATCCTGAACCGGGCAGTCTCCCGAGCGCCCGCGCACTGATCCCTCACTGCCTATAGCAACGCGGCCCAGGGCTGCCAGGTGATCTGCAAATGATCAGGTATGCAGTTTGTTATCTACTATTAAAAGTACGATGTAAAGTGAAGCTTAAATGAACTGTAAAGTTTGAAATACCTCTGCGGCGGTGATGGTGTCAAAGTATCTGCGGAAGAATAGAAAAGACTCCCGTGGCCTCCGCTCACACCTCACGTCATAGCGATGAGAGTATGGAACGCCGAGGGGGATCTCCACATCTGGCACTGGGGCGAGCCTAGGAAAATAAGCATACACCCACAACTACAAAATGTAATAGGGTAGGAATGAGTATGCTTATCAGTAAGGCAGTATGCAGATAAAGCAGAAATCAGAATCATATGCAGTGTGTGCAGTGTGTTGTGCAGTGTGTCCAGTGTATTATGCAGCATGTGAAGTGTATTGTGCAGTGTGTGTGGTGTACAGATAATGTAAAGCAGAATTGAAAAGACAAAAAGGGAAAATATACCTCCCAGGCTCGCCAGTAGCCTTCGAGCAAGTGTCCGCTGCGGCGAGAGGATGAGCTCATGTATCTGTAGAGTGTGGCCAAGCCTGCGCCACCCTAGTCGTAGTGACGGATCCTGGTCACGTCCACCAACGCGCTTAGCAGATAAAGGGCAAAAGTGTTCGCCCGGTCGACGAAGAGGGTGGTCCCTAGCAAGAACATGATGAATCCATGAGCGTACTGATCCACCTCCTTCGGGGTCGTCGGCGTCTGCACTCTGAAATGGTCCTCGAACCAAGAATACCTCACGAATCCTGGCCTGGAGAGAGGTGGACGAGTGCTGAGCAAGTGGATCTGGGCAGCGTCCCACTCGCCCATGTCGGTGTCGAAAGGAATCGGATCACCCCCTATCTCGATGTCGGTGAGCATCGAGAAGTCGAAGGGAGTCATCGTCATCTCCCCTACAGTAGAAAGGTGGAAGGAATCGGTGGTGTCCCACCACCTCTCCACCAGTGCACCTAAAAGGGGCCTACTCGCAGTAAGGCGCGAGAGTCCCATGCAGAAAATGCCGAAGCCGGCTTGATCAATGATATGGAGGACCGCATCGGGAAACTCCATGTACCATCCTCGGGCAATGGTGTTCCCATACCCTCGGATGGCATGGGAATCTCCTTGTGTTCAAAGACAAACAAATGCGAAGCAGTATTAGAAATACAGCGTTTGAATGCTTTCAAAGTTGATGAAAATACAGTGTGTGTGCATGTGTTCGAGTTTACACAGATATCGGGTGTGGCTGTGCTCATGGTGAACTAAGCATGTGATGTATCAGTGTGTTTGGGTTATTCAGTTACAGAGCAGTACTTGCTATCCGAAGACTACAATATACATTGCAGAAAGTAAAGAGGAAGGGTATACCTCAGCGGCGCCAAAAGATAAATGCAACTATGGCTCGCGTAGCAAGAGCTCCAATGGCATACCTCGCGCGTAGCTCCTAAACTGACGGATGCTATCAAGAGGCAGTATGTAAATCGCCGGCCAGTATGTCG
The DNA here is from genome assembly GCF_004153795.1 of Camellia sinensis. NCBI lineage: Eukaryota > Viridiplantae > Streptophyta > Magnoliopsida > Ericales > Theaceae > Camellia > Camellia sinensis. The sequence continues at coordinate 719,532 of NW_021026771.1, forward strand.
CCGGGTCGAATGGTCGATCGCTAAGAGGTAGGAGCTCGACCTTAGGGTCTGTATCCATCTCTGGGGGAGTCCCACCCCGTGGAACGTCGTCTGCCATCTCAAGAAGAGTGAAAAAAAAATGGCCGAGGGTGTGGAAAATGGGCAAGAATGCCAAAAGTCAACCAAACGTGAACCCCGAGGGGTGAAAAATGGGAGAAAAGGTCAGAGTGTGGGAAAAGACACGAAGATCGAGGTAAACTCGGGGGAAACAAACTCTAAGAGGTGGAAATCAAGAATGTGGCACCGAAATCGTGTTTCGTTCGGTTCAAAGTGTTTGGAACGAAGAGGGTTTCGCGAATCGAACGTTGTGGGAGGCTCGAAAACAAGAGAAAAGCTCAGATCTAAGGAGGGAAAATGACCTGGAGAGAGAGAGCAATGATTTTCGACCAAGAGGAAGTGAGGAAATAAGGTTTAAGGCCCTATATTTAAAAACCCGAGGTGAATGAACAAAACTACCCTAAAATTGCCATTTTTGGCCGATCGGCCAAATTGTTAGCCGGTCGGCTAAATTGTTGGCCGATGAGCTCATTTTATGGCCGATGGATGGCCGATGGCCTTCCCTTGTGGTCGATGCACCTCCAATACCCTTGTTTGGGACGTTTATGTTGATTGGTACCTTCATCTCTCAAGAAAGTGCAAGAAAGTACACTTTTGAAGCTTAATCGGCCTTCGTGTTGACCTCGAACCGTGTCTTCCGTGTGCGGCACTCGATACGTATGAGGTGTATCCTTTTCGTATCCTTTTGTATATTGCGAAATTTGAGAATTGCTTTGTGTTACATTACAATGTTTTGTCATGATTGTAATAAGCGCGCTTGTTATGCGTCTTTTCGCTCTTGCATTGAGCATGTTTCGTCTTGCTCTAAAGCTGCATCTCAACATCGCGAATAACGTGCCTTTACCATGCTTCCGTTGAATATATACCTCTCTTTGTTGTTGCATTGTTACACGCATTGCTTGCGTTGTCACGCATGCTTTACTTACATGTGTTTATGCACCCTTTCGCATTGTTGCACACATTGCTTACGTTGTCGCGCATGCTTTACTTACATGTGTTTATGCACCCTTTCACATTGTTACACACATTGCTTGCGTTCTCGCGCAAGCTTTACTTACATGTGTTTATTCCTTTCTTGCTTTACACATTGCTTGCATTGTCGCGCATGCTTTACTTACATGTGTTTATGCCTTTCTTGCTTTACACATTGCTTGCGTTGTCATGCATGCTTTACTTACATGTGTTTGTGCTCCCTTTCCTTGCATTGTCATGCACCTCTCCGCGTTGTTATGCGCACACTTAGGTTGCATTGTCACGCATCCCTCCGCATTGTTATGCGTCACACTTAGGTTGCATTGTTATGCACCCCTTCACTTGTGTTGTCATGCATGTTTCACTTGCATTGTCATGCTTGTTTCAAATTGCATTTTTATGCACCCCGTCTTGCGTTGTCGCGCATGCCCTCCTTGCATTGTTATGCTTGTTTCAAATTGCATTGTTATGCATCCCACTCGGCTTGCGTTGTCATGCATGCCCTCCTTGCATTGTTATGCTTGTTTCAAATTGCATTGTTATGCACCACCCCGGATTGCGTTGTCGCGATGCCCTCCTTGCATTGTTATGCTTGTTTCAAATTGCATTGTTATGCATCCCACTCGTCTTGCGTTGTCGCACATGCCCTCCTTGTATTGTTATGCTTGTTTCAAATTGCATTGTTATGCATCCCACTCGGCTTGCGTTGTCGCGCATGCCCTCCTTGCATTGTTATGCTTGTTTCAAATTGCATTTTTATGCACCCCGGCTTGAGTTGTTGAGCATGCTCTCCTTGCATTGTTATGCTTGTTTCAAATTGCATTTTTATGCACCCCGACTTGTGTTGTCGCGCATGCCCTCCTTGCATTGTTATGCTTGTTTCAAATTGCATTGTTATGCATCCCACTCGGCTTGCGTTGTCGCGCATGCCCTCTTTGCATTGTTATGCTTGTTTCAAATTGCATTGTTATGCATCCCACTCGGCTTGCGTTGTCGCACATGCCCTCCCTGCATTGTTATGCGTCACACTTAGGTTGCATTGTCATGCACCCCTTTACTTGCGTTGTCACACACTTTTCACTTGCATTGCTATGCATGTTTCTAACGATATTGTACCTGTTATGTTTCTTTCTTTTGCAGGCACGATATTGTATGTACGGTTCATTTGAAGCTGGTGCGACCAGACGAACCAGACAGTATTGTATGTACTCCGCGTGAGACGTAGCGAGAATTATATAATTCTCTTACATCCTTTCTGCATGTAATGTAGTTTAATTCTTATTCGCTCACTTAAACTGTTGCATGTTATGCTTCATTCCAGCTCTCTTTGCATGATCATAAGTTATGTTCGGCATTGTGCATGTCCTTTGCATCTTGCCGCCGCCTGCGGGCGCATATCTTTGTTATCTTGTATGCTTGTCTAAGTCTTCGGCCTTGTCAAAAATAGGTCGTCTGTAGGCTTTGACATTCACTCCCGGCATCTTATGACTTTCGAGTTCTGTCAAAGAGGGGCAACTGTAGACACCCCATTTTTTACTGTCCTCAAGACTTGGACGTCATCGTTTGAACACTCGATGATCATCCATGCTCGTGTTCGTTTTGAGTTCCCGAAGGTCTCGGCTGCGCGCCTTGCCTTAAGATCTCTCAACTTGTCTGTTTTGTGCTTGGTTATGGACCAAGGACTTGTGTTTTTGCTTCTGAGGGAAGAGGGTGGCTTGTTGGCCATCCCCGCAACCCATCGGCTAAGGCATGATGCCATCAGCCTTGTTTTCTTGCCATCGGCCATAAGTGTTGGCCGATCGGCACCCTTTTTGGCCAATCGACACTCTTTTTGGTCGATCGACCATATTTTTGAGCCGAGACCTTTCCATCTGCTTTTTGCAGATATTTTGTGCCAGCTGTGACACCTGGTGGGCACAAATCTCATCCTCCATACACGTGTATGGAGGGATTGCATTCAAGACTCAAGCTTGTTGAACAAGCTTGAGAATTCAAATTCTATAAGAAGGGAGCCTCCCCTCCCTTTCCAGAGGTTCTGAAATCTTGAGATACAAGTTCTATATCTCTCTCTCTATATATTTTACCTCTCTCTCTTGTTTAGCCTTTGTTTGTGCCCAAAAGTGTAATATCTTCACACTATTGCACACAAACACCTACTAGAACACCATACTTTGGTTGTTGAGGTCCTTAGGAGTTGGTTTTAGAGTTCTTGGAGTGGTTTAAGCTCAGAAAAGCTACTGGAGTTATGTCCTTGAAGGTGTTCTTCAAGGGTGAGTAAACTACCTTTTAATCCCCCATTTTGGCTTAAGCTTTTAGACCTACTTGCATATTGTTTTAAGCTTAACTTTCTACTACAAAAAGTTCTGATTTTTTATGCTTGTGATGTTTGTTTAAGGTCACTTTTGTGTTTGGGGTTGTCTACCCCCTCTTAGGCCTTGTTTGGCCTTGTTTTGTGCTTTCCCTTTTGAGCTTTGGAACCATCTTTTTTTGACCTTCTCACACTGAAATCCAGAGGATTTTCAGTGGTGGAGAGGTAGTTTTGGAGTCTTAAATAGGAGAGGGACACCCCCCTCTCCTTGTGTCTTATTTGCTAATATAAATGGCTCATATGGGTAGCATGTTTGCTTAGCATGTTTTGGCTTCATTTCAGCAAGTATTTGGTTTTATTTTGCCATGCTTTACCTCTGTTTTAAGTCAGTTCGATAGCATCTTGCATGCACCATACACTTGTCTTGCAATCCTCTCATTTGCCTTAACATGCATCATGCATTTAGACTATCATTCTTGCATGTTTTGGCTCAACTCCATGAAGCTCTTAGCCTTCTTTTACCATGCTTAAGCTCTGTTTCATATTGTTTTAGTCATGCATGCACTGTTTTGTATAGCCATGGTTCAATCTGGCTTGTTGGCTTTGAGTGTCCAAGTCATTAGCACGCATTGCTTAGACTATTCTCATGATTTGGCATCATTTGAAATGATATTTCAGTCTATATAGTGTGATCTTGCACTCACATTTGTCACCTTTTCTATGCTTAGAAGGTTTGGTGTTTTATGCCTTAAGAGTGCATCATTGCGTATGCCACCATGCTTAGGCATTTGGGATGCCATCTAAGTGGGTTTTTGGGCTTATTTTGACATGCCATAACTCTAATTTTTATTGGTTACGTCATGCCATGTTTGGTTGTAATAGGTATAGTGCAATCCCCTTTGTTGGCCTTACTTGCGTCATGCCTTACGCCTTTCATGTTGGTTTGTTTTAGCTTTGGCCCTTGCATGTTTTAGACTCCTCTTGGCATGATCTAGGACTGTTTTGGTTGTCCTTGGCCCTTTGGGGCTTGTTTTTTGTAGCCTTGGTACAAGCTCCTTGGGCTAGCCTTAAGCCTTGAGCTTTCTTGCATGCTTTGCTTGACTTGTTTGAGTGGTTTGGCACCACTCCTTGCATGATTTCAGAGCTTACCTCATTGCCATATTATCATGTTTGTCACTTCTTGCTCATGCTTGAGAGTTGTGTCCTCATGCCTAAGTGATAGGTCAATTGGCATGCATGCTTGTTTTGCAATTTCATTCCATCATTTCACCACTTTTGGCCACTGATTTGGGCATGGCTGAGGTATGCTCATTTTGGTTTAAGTCCATTTTTGCATGTTGTTGCATGCTTGACATGTTGCATGTTGTTGCATGTTTGCTAATTTGCATGTTGTTGCATGCTTGTCCATCTTTGCATGCCATGCATGTTTGTATGTTTGGGTTGCATTTTGCATGCTTGATAGCTTGTATTTTGTCACATACTTGTTTAGGTTGCATTGCATTTGGCATGCTTGTTACCTTAGCCTTGTGTGCATGTTTGAGTCATATTGCATTTGCCATGCTTATGTTGCATTACATAGCTTTTCCGTGTTGCATGCATTGCATTGTGTTTGGTTTGGGGTGTCAAACCAAACACGATGACCGAGGGACGTTTCTTACTTGAAGTGACGAAACGTGCCTCAATCCTCGGTCGCCGACACTCTTGATCCAACATGATAGAGTGTGAGGCATTTGTGTGTTTTTGTGCATTCATTCCATATTGATGTGTGCAACTCGGCCTTTTTGGCCGATGACATCTCAGAGTGCCCATGAGGTGGTTCAGAAGCATCACAGAGGTTTTTACAGTTCAGAGGTGCAAAACAGTGCAAACAGAGGCAACATGGGGCATGACAACGGATTTCCGAGCGAAGCCGACCGAGCATGCATACATCCTTCGTTACGAGGCCATTTCAGTGCTTTTGATAACTTAGAATAGTTATTTGCTTCAATTTCCTTTGTAATAATTAATTAGCTAGGGTAGTTGATTAATTAGTTGGTTTGTATTATTTATTCGGCCCTCCGCCGAGAGGGCGAATTTTGTAATAAGTGTGCGTCAGTGTGTGAATGTCTTCCAACCCCACGTCTTTCTCTTTTTTACTTAACCGCTTACGATGGTTAGTTCTTGGTCATGTTTCAATTAGCATTCCTATGCTCGCATGTTTGCATCCATTCATCTGTATTGCATGCACCGGGCTCGGCGCATCATACTAACTGCATTGTATTTCAATTCCTACTTGAATACATGATTATCAAGTTGCATCTCATAGCTCTGATTTATGTTGTCTTGGTCATGCATGCCATGCTTTGTATAGCCATAGTGCATTCTAGCTTGATATGCATGCTTAGCATAGTTGCCTTGTAATGCCAATGTTTATGCCTTAATGTGCTTAGTTGGTTAGCACCTTTTGTTGGAGCATGTTTTAGGCTTTAGTCTTGTGAAGATTTATGTGCTTATTTTGCCATGTTTTTAAGGTCTGTCCATAAGTGTTTGGGTCGATTTTTGGCATGCTTGAATATAGCTTCCTTTGTATCTTGGGCTTGTTAGCCTGAGTATGTGCATGTGTAGCATTGACATCTTTGATCGATATTGGTGATTTGGGGGTCCCTCCACATGTTATTTTAGTCCCATTTCCGATGCTTGTTTGATTTGGCCTTGCATGCCTCTTTAATGCTTTGGAAGCTTGTGTAGCAATGCTCCATGTTTTGGTTGCTCTATGTATGCTTTGTATTTGAGCCACTTAGATGCCATCTAAGAGTCCTTTGGCCTTGTTTTGACATGCTAAAAATCTGTTTTAGTAGTTAATGCATGCCATGTTTTGTTGTGATAAACATGCTTCAAAGCTTCATGACTTGCTTCAAGTACTTGGACCATGCTGCATTGCACTTGCTTGTCTGTTTAATGTGATTCGGCATCAGTTTATAACATGATTTTATGAGAGCTCGCGTTGCATGCCAATTGTATCATGATTGCCTCTTTCAAGTGTGCTTGAATGTTGCTTGCTTTGTGCCTAAGTGTTTGGGCCTTAACATGTGTATGTGTGTATGTCATGTTTAGCCTTCATTTTGGGCATTATGGCTACTGTTGTTGGGCCATATTAGGAGCTGCCTAATCCATGTATAAGTCCATCTTTCCATCGGGTTTGCCATTGCCATATGTATGCTTGTATGCTTGCAAAAGCCTGTGCCATGCCATGTTGCATCCTTAGCTTGTATGCCTAGGTTGCATTATCATCTTGCATGCATGCCTTGTTTCTTGAATTGATGATAGGAATTGGCCTTGTTTGGTTGGATTTAGTTTGCATGCATTTGAAATCAAATTTGCATACTTGGTTCTTTTGGGCCATCATGCATGGAAATGCGTAATGGTGGTCCGAGAATCGAGGCACATGCCCCTTTGAGTCATTATCATGATAACGGACATGGTTGGTGCATACATGCCTTGAATTGTGCTGCCATGCTTTGTTTGGCCCTCTGTTTGCTATGAGTTGAGGTTCTGCAGGCTTTCTTTGCCGACCGGCAGTGTAAGGTGCCCGCCGGCAATCTTTCCTCTGCCGACAACTCCATTTTGTTTGGCCGATGGCCACACACCAGCTGCCGGTGGTAATTCCACTCAGCCGGTGGCACTCCCCAGTGTCCAGGAATGCAGTCCTGAGGTTTAGACAGCCTCTAGAGGAAGCAGAGGAAAGAAAAACAGAGGCAGCTTGCGCATGGCAGCGCGTTTCCCGAGGCAATTTTCCTGTTTTAATTAATTAATTTAAATTGTTAATAAATTAATTAATTTGTAATATTAATTAGCTTGCGTAGTTAATTAATTTGTAATATTTATTTGGTCCCTCCGAGCGAGGGCAAATCTGTAATAAGCGTGCGTGGGTGGTGTGTATGTCTTCCAATCCCCACTTCTTTCTTTCCCTTTTACTTGCCTGCTTTGATGGTTAGTATTAGGGCACGTTTAATTTAGCATACCTTATGCTATGCATGCGTGCATCCATGCATTTGTATTGCATGCATTAGGCTCGGTACATTACGCTAATTGCATTTGTACTTCAAATTCTAAACTGAATATGTGATAGTTGTTGCATTCTCACATGCCATGTTTAGGATAGCCGAGCCTATTCTAGCAACACTTTGTATGCGATAAATTAGCACTTAACATGGACTTGGATCATGCATGTTTTGCTAAACAAGTTCTCTATTTTGGCACGGAGTACGATGTAAGTATTTCCGCTTTAGCATATCGCATGAGTGTGGAATATTGCCATGACAGCATGCTTAACATGTGGCTAGATGCTTATGTGTTATAAACTGCTCGGATGGCTGTGGGGTGGAGGTTGGATTGTTTGAGTTGGAAAAACTCATTGAATATCCGTGTTTTAGCCTACTTGCGA
>NW_021026771.1:731148-929836 GCF_004153795.1 Camellia sinensis
GTGTAGCAAATTCCAAAGCATTTTCAAACCAAACGGATATGCAATGTTTATTTCCAAATTAGGCAATCTAGTCTATACTTGTTTGCTGCACGCATAACATAGTAATTCTAGGCTAATAAATGGAATAAGAACACATAATGTTTTCAAAAACGGATATCACGGTTAGTAGAGGCCGGTCTTCGGACTGGGCGAAAGGGGGTGCTCATAGCTGACCTTCCCCGATCGTACCCTAGCTCCCGAGCCGAGACAACTTCGGTGATGACGGACATGTGGCCTTCGGCACTGAGTCAGGGTTTCCTAAATTCCCCCATTTTAAAATATTTAGGTGGCGACTCTGTATCTGGCAAAGCAGTCCATGTTTGGCACTACTTTTTCAAAAATCTGTTTCTCAAAACGATTTGCCAGATTTGGACTCTTTGGTTCAGATTAAGAACCGTGACACGAGTCGAGTCCGAACTGTAGTAACCCCAAATGAACAGAACGGGACTCATCCTCCCGGGGCGTTCGGGGACGTCTACAGTGTAGAGCAATCCCATTCAAGGCCTTTCAAAGGGACCTTTCTTTGCATGTTTCTCAGACTGATTTCAGGGCCTATTTTGTGGTTTTTAGGGCTATCATAATTCATTTCAAGAGGTGGTTTTGCCCTTTTGTTTACGTATCATATAGGTATAGAATACCTCCATGCATGGCCTTCTAAAGGAGCCCCTCATTTTCGCATGCGTTGACTGAGTTTCAGTGGGTATTTGGGCATATTTTGGCATGAAATGCTTATGTTTTTGGTTGGTTGGGTGAGCCTTCATATGCTTCATATAGCTGTAGAACAACTAATGGTTCATTAGCTTCTTTGCATGCTTTGTGGACCCTTGATGTTAGCACTTTTTGGCCATGTCATAAACTGATAATGTGCTTATTTTGGATTACCCTAGCTCTGTTTTTAGGCCTCATGGTCGAATGATGTTTGTTTTTCATGCTTGTAGTTCAATACCCATGCTTAACTTTGAGTTTTGAGGTCCATTGCATGCATGTGCTGAGGTGTGTTCATGTTTTGAGGTCATTTTTCATCATATTTCGGAGCTGGTTTGAATGCCATATTGTCATGTTTTTATCTCTTTAAATGCATTTGAGAGTCGGGCTTGTATGCCTCATTTACCGACCATTGAATGAGCTCCATTTCGTTGCATTTCGAGCCATCATTTTAGGCCAATTTCCCACTGTTTCAGACCTGCCTAGGGTCTATTTGGGGTTGGTTTTGTCATTTGTGCATTGCTTTGGGTACCTTTAGGGTAACGCACTTCACTAGTTTCGGTACTCGGGTCCCCTAACTTGCATAGTGTGCCATGTTTGCATAATTCGGGACCATTTTTTTATCATATTTCAGTGCTGGAAATTGCATGTTTGTATGCCATCTTTCATCCCTTGCCATGCTTTGGTAGAGTGGCATTTGATGCTTTAGGTTCGGTCCTTGGTATTCGTGCATGTGTGCATACATTTTGGTTGTCTCATTTTCATCTAATGGCCACTGATGTGAGTGTGGCTGAGGTCTACTCATGTTGGTATAAGTCCATCGTGCATTGTGTATGCCATTTCAGTCCTTAGCATTGCGTGTGCTAGGTTGTATGTTAGAGCATTGTGTATGCCATGTTACATCGAGCATTGTGTATGCCATTTCACAGCATTGCGTATGCTAGGTTATATGTTAGTCGCATTGTGCCATCTCATTTGCATCATGTTTGGGATAGGAGTTAGCCCAAGCACGGGAAACGAGGGACGTTTCGTACTCCGAGTGACGGAACGTGTCTCAATTCCCTGTCGCCGACACTCCGGATTACCTATGATGGAGTTTAGGTCTTGTTGTGTTTTCATGTGCATTCATTTCACATTGAGTCGTGCAATTCGACTCCTCGGCCATCATGCATCGAGATGTGTGATTGGTGGCACGAGGATCGAGGACTACACTCTCTGAAGAGTAGTCATGCATACATATGTGAAAATACTTTGCCATGCCCCTTTGTTGCTCTCTGTTGCAGCAAATCAGAAATCAGCAGCCTTCTAGAGCTTTGCACAATATTCCGAGAACAATTGCAAATAGAGGCAAACCGGGGCATCGCAATGGATTTTCGCGCAAGGCAACTCAAGCATGCATCATTCATCATTCGGAACAGGGCTGAGGCGGTCCATGGATTTGCGTGCTAATTTACCTGCTTTTCTAGATTAATTTGTTAATTAATTAGGATTTTGTATTTATTCGGACTGTAATCATTTATTCATTTGGGACTGTATTATTTATTCGGACCCTCCGAGCAACACATATACGACATTAACATTCAGCCGTTACAATCCAAAAAACAATAACGTGATCCATTGACAATAAAAAAAAATGGACAAATGAGGAAGGGGAAGGGCTATTGATGATGCTTCTGAAAAACACATATTATACTATCCTGGTACGAAGTCCTCGTGTTGGTTCGTTCAAGAACATTTTAACCATCGCGATGCGTAGACCAGTGGGTATGATCCCCTCCATCGTGTTGTTGATTTCCATCCCATAAATGTACTGGCTTATAATGAAACATACAACAATTGCGCAGTCTGACCTGTATTCACAAACGACCTAGCCAACATTACACCAACTAATTCATTAACACAAAAAAAAAACACAAAAAATTAACCACATGAAACAAAGCACACTTACGACTCGGGCACTTATTGCGGGCAATCCACAACTAACACAAGAGCACCATCAAAGTGATCAATTTGAACATCTGCCGTTGCGAATCTAGCCTTCACAAAATTGGTATGGTGGTCGGCCACCCAATTTTTCTAGTGTTCAATTTCATGGTAAGTTAGTCCCGTTGCATGTAATTTATTTGGTAACCACTTTGGTCATGAAGGGCACGTGCAAACAAACAAACATGAAATGTTTTGTTCCAATTCAGGCGATCCAGTCTATACTTGTATGCTGTGCGCATCACATAGTAAATCTAGGCTAATAACCGGAATAAGAATGCATAATGTTTTCAAAACTAGATATCATGGTTAGTAGAGGCCGATCTTTGATCGGGCAAGCGGGGGTGCTCACGAAGTGACCTTCCCCAATCGTACCCAAGTTCCCGAGCCGAGGCAACTTTGGTGATGACGGACACGTGACCTTAGGCAACGAGTTAGGGTTTCCTAAATTTTCCAAAATAAAGTATTTAGGTGGCAACTCTGTATCTGACAAAGCAGTCCATGTTTGGCACTTCCTTCAAAAAAAAAAAAAATCTATTTTCAAAAACGATTGGCCGGATTTGGACTTTTTGATGATTCATCGGTCTCGCATTGCACTCCGCGAGATTAGATACAGGACCGTGACACAAATTGAGTCCGAACTGTAGTGAGGCCCAAGGGCGCGTCTACAACAACCATTATTGCGATTCCGGTTTTGTATTCAGTTGTGGTAGAAGTGTTGAAAAAGCATGTTATTGCAAGTAAAATGAATGCAATAATCATAATGTCATTAGAGCTTATTGGAGGGGAATGGCCTTTTAGTTCAAAGGTTTTGGGTTGTGTCGTTGCAGCGGTGGATGGTAGTGGGGTGATTATCTGTCCAACAGTCACTGCGCCTGCTTGACAAAGGATAGTTTCGATTTCTTTGTCTTCTTTCTCTTTTCAAAGCTGGAATAAGATGTCGAGAGCAGTCTGATTATTTCCATTGACAACATTGATACCAAACTAAGTTCCGGGTGCTGGATTCTTGCTAAGTAATATCTTAATTATCTGTAAATATAGAAAGCATTTTTGGTAAGAAAATCTTGCAAAAATGGAGTCAATTACTAAATTCGAAACAACCATCGATGTCTTTTAAGTCAAGGTGGAACAGAGGATGTAGTTTTATGCTTTTTTTGTTTCAGTCCAAGACATTTTATGGAAAGGATTTTCAGTATTTTTTGGCATTTTGTATAACAAAAAAAGAAAGTTAATGGAAACTTTTTTTGTGATCAACCAAAAAGAAATTTTTTTTTTTTGGCAAAATATATTTTTCATTTAAAAAAAGATGGAAAACATTTTCCCAATTAATCTAAATCTACCACACTATAACCTTAGGGAGTTCAGGCTCAATCTCAGTACTGTTTGATTGCTTTCCTTCACCAAGATGATGTATTGGCAGTTTTAATTCTATACCAAACTATAATCAATATTGATCAATTCCATAGAACTTGGATTAAAATTAGTAGGCAGGATCACAAAATATTAGTAGGTCATTTCCAAGTTGTAACAAAGCAGGGCAATTAATTAAGCAAAACCAATTGCCATGTTCTAATTAAAAAAAAAAAAAATCAACTTAAAGTTAAAGAACTTTTAGCTATGCAAATTTTCCAATTCTTGGATAATTGTATGTGCTAAAGAAGAAACTTCTCAAATTATCTTCAAATATGTCATATTTGAAACAAAAAATACTCCATAAAATTTTCTTGGATGAGCAAGTCAAAAGAAAAAACTATAGAACAATAAGAAAATCTAAAACCAGAGGGGCATGATGGGGTATGATGATTTACCTCATATTGCTTAGTGTTAGCAGATATTTTAATATTATAATGTGTTATTGGTTTGATTTGTTTTCTTTTCCTCCAAGTTAATCCTTTATTGGTGTACAAGAATCCTTCAAGTCTTCCAAGTCTTTGCCTAGTCAAGTCTTCTTCTGAGTCTTTCAAGAGTCAAGTCTTATCCTCTAAGCTACTTCCAAGGAGCCTCCAAGCAACTTCTAAGAATCCTCCTCCAAGAAACTTGTCCACCAAACTTTCATCTCCTATAAATTGATCTAACTTCTTATCTTGGAAGTGAGAAGAAGTTTTTGTTGCTTTATTATATTTTGTGTAAGATTATCAGGAAAATAAAAAAGGGTGTATGTGATAAAGTTTTGGGTTCAACCAATTGTGCAGTATTGGTGAACCATACGACTTAGTCGGGTTGTTGTATCCTGGGGGGGACAAGTTAAGGTTTTTTCTGTTGCACTAGTGAGGCTTTGCCTAACCTCAGAGGGTTTGAATCTTCTTAAAGAGAGCGAATTTCCCATGCATCAGCCCTTACAATAGTTATTGTAATTTTTATTATTTGTATTTTCTAGTGTTTTATTTGTAATTATCACCAACAATTTTAAGGAGATTCAAGTAACAAAAATTCATGGAGCCAGTACTGGAGAAGCCTAATGAGAATACCGACGATCTCAACAAGCCCTTCCGGCTCAAGGGAGCCCATTTCAAGAGATGGAAAGGCAAGGTGCTTTTCTACCTTAGTCTCCTCAAGGTGGCCTATATCCTGATCGAGAAAAATCCGAACAAAGTCCACACTGAAGAGATGACCGACAAGAAGTATGCTGCTCATCTTGAAAAAATCGAGAAATACAACGCAGATGAGTATAAATGTCAATATTATCTTTTGAATTGTCTTTCAGATCCATTTTATGATTATTATGATACCACTTACACCACTGCCAAGAAAAATTAGAAAGCCTTGCAGAATAAATATGACACTGAAGAGGTAGACGCTAAAAAATATGCTGCAAGCCGTTTTTTCCGCTATCAAATGATAGATGGAAAATCAGTGGTGGAGCAAGTTCAAGATTTTCAGATGCTAGTGGCTAAAGTTAGATCCGAAGGCATCAAAATTGGAGACAATCTTGTTGTAGCAAGTATTGTTGACAAACTACCGTCATCTTGAAGGGAGTTCCAGAAGTCAATGCGTCACAAACAAAAAGTGACATCCTTAGAGACTCTAATCACACGGATTCGGGTGGAGGAGGAAGCACGAGGACAAGATGCGCTTATGACACAAGAGCATTCTACTGCAAAGGTAAATTTAACTTCTGGAAATACTTTACCTAAAGGTTGATTTCATAAAAATAGTCACTTGAAGCTAGTTAAGAAAATTTGGAAAAATACTGGAAGGCCACAAAATAAAAATTACCCGGGGCAAAAGAAATGGAATCAAGAACCCCCTTCATAAGATCTGACAAGTGTGACATGTTTTGTGTGTGGCAAAAGTGGGCATATTGCTCGAATTTGCAAATTTCGGAAACAACAGTCTCGACCACAGGCTAATGTTACAGAGGAACCATTTGTGGCTATGATTAAAGATATTTTTATGGTTCAATCTGTGGAAGGGTGGTGGGTAGACTCTGGTGCCAATAGGCATGTCTGCTATGATAAAGATTGGTTCAAAGATTTCACTCCTTTTAATGAGGAGAGGACTGTTATGCTTGGTGACTCTAGTTTAACCAAGGTGCTCGGGTGTGGGGATGTTGAGCTGAATTTTACCTCTGGATATGTGCTTATTTTAAAAGATGTGTTGTACACACCGTCCATGAGGAAAAATTTGATGTCAAGTTATTTGCTCAACAAAGTTGGTTTCAAGCAGACTATTGAATCTGACTTATATGTAATCACGAAAAAAGGCATATTTGCGGGGAAAGGGTATGCCTGTGATGAAATATTTAAATTAAATGTTGAGAATAAGAAAGCACATGTTTCTGTTTACATGTTGTCTTCTATGAATTTTTGGCATGCTCATTTGTGTCATATCAATAGCCGATATGTGGGAGTCATGAGTAGTTTAAGATTAATTCTCAAACTAACAAATAAGTTTGAGAAATGTGAAGTTTGCAGTCAAGCAAAGATAACTAAAAGGCCTCATAAAAGTGTGATGAGAAACACTGAATTATTAGAATTAATTTACACTGATTTATGTGAATTTGAAGGAATTTTAACACGTGGTGGAAATAAATATTTTATTACTTTTATTGATGATTTTTCAAAATACACTTATGTATACTTGTTGAAAAATTAAAAGAATTTCTTCTTGAAGTTGAAAATCAATTCAGTAAAAAGATTAAAAAATATTGAAGTGACAGAGACCGGGAGTATGAATCTTTTGGATTCAACTTATTTGCTCAGTCTTTGGGAATAATCCATGAAACTACTCCACCATATTCACCTGCATCTAATGGTGTAGCAGAAAGGAAAAATAGAACTTTAACGGATTTAACAAATGCTATGCTAATTGAAACAGGTGCTCCTTCAAATTTGTGGGGATAAGTAATTTTAACTGCATATTATGTTATGAATAGAGTACAATATAAAAAAACAAAAGTTACACCTATTGAGTTATGGAAAGGGCATAAGCCAAATTTAAGATATTTGAGGGTTTGGGGTTGTCTAACTTTTGTTAAACTTGTGGATCCTAAAAGACCTAAATTAGCTGTGAAAGCTGCCACTTGTGCTTTTCTTGGATATGCAACAAATAGTACAGCCTATAGATTCTTTGATATTGAAAACAAAATAATTTTTGAATCAGGTGATGCAATTTTTCATGAAGAAAAATTTCCTTTCTTGAAAACAAAATTATCAAGAAAATATTTTATCTGGAACCGGTTCCTCTATTCCTCTATTACAAAATCAAGATACTGTAGTTTTTGAACCTAGAAGGAGTAAAAGAGCCAGCTTAGAAAAAGATTTTGGCCCTAATTATCATGTTTTTAATGTGGAGGAAACTCCATTAACTTTACAAGAAGCTTTTGGCATCTCCTGACTCTTTTTTTTGGAACGAGGCTGTAAATGATGAGATGGAATCATTATTAACCAATAAAACTTGGGTATTAGTAGATTTACCACAAGGTTGTAAAACTATTGGCTGTAAATGGGTTTTGAGGAAAAAACTTAAACCGGATGGAACTATTGATAAATATAAAGTAAGGCTTGTCGCAAAAGATTTTAAACAATAAGCAGATCTTGACTTTGTTGATACATTTTCTTCGGTTACTAGAGTTACATCCATTAGATTATTAATTGCAGTAGCTGCAATTCATGATCAAAAAATTCATCAAATGGATGTTAAAAGAACCTTTTTAAATGGAGACCTAGGAGAAGAAATCTATATGGATCAACCTGAGAGTTTTGTGGAACCCGGTCAAGAAAGCAAAGTGAGCAAGCTAGTTAAATCCCTATACGGCTTAAAACAGGCCCCTAAACAATGGCATGAGAAATTTGATTCCTGCATGACTGAGAATGGCTATAAAACTAATGAATGTGATAAATGCATCTACTATAAATCTGAAGAAAATTCACATGTCATTATTAGCCTCTATGTGGATGATTTACTTATATTTGGCTCTAATTTGCATATCATCGTGGAAACTAAAAATATGCTTAGTAGCCATTTTGATATGAAAGATCTTAGTGAGGCTAATTATATTTTGGGAATGAAAATTACCAAAACCTGTGATGGTATATTTCTTGATCAGTCGCATTATGTTGAGAAAATTTTGAGAAAATATAATTTTTATAAGTGCAAGCATGTTCTTACACCTTTCGATCCTCATGTGCGCTTATTTCCTATTGAAAATGATGAGGATGTAATTAATCAAAAGGAATATGCTAGTATGATTGGTAGCTTGCGTTATGCCACTGACTGTACTAGAGCTGACATTGCCTATGCAGTTGGAGTACTTAGCAAGTTTACTAGCAAGCCTGGCAGTGATCACTGGCTAGCCATTGAGCGTATTATGAAATATTTATCTAGTACCATAAAATATGGCTTGTTTTATAATAAGTAGCCTGCAGTACTTGAAGGTTACAGTGATGCCAATTAGAATACCTTGTTAGGTGATTCATTATCAACCACTAGTTACTTATTTACATTGAGAGTTGTGCTATAAGTTGGAAATCAAAAAAGCAAATCATTATTGCTAATTCAACAATGGAGGCTGAGCTTATTGCTTTATCTACAGCTAATGAAGAAGCAAATTGGTTAAGAGATTTGCTAAATGAAATCTCTTGATGGGAAAAACTGATTCCACCCATATTGATTCATTGTGATAGCACCACAACAATTAGTCGAGTTAATAACCATTATTATAACGGTAAATCCAGACCTACCAGAAGAAAACATAGTACTGTGAGATCTTATATGAATAATGGCATCATAAATGTGGATTATATTAAATCTGGTGATAATCTTGCAGATCCATTGACTAAGGCCTTAGCAAGAGATAGAGTTTGGAATAGATCAATGAGGATGGGGTTGAAGCCCATTGAATATAGCAGGAGCCATGTATGAGGATACTCAACCCAGGGACCAAAGATCCTGTAACTGGGTTGATGGCCGTGAGAAATGCACTAAATTACTTGTTACCCATCTCTATGATGTAAGTGCATTTATCCTGTAACGTTGTAGAGGTTAAGTTATTAAAAAACTCTTAATGAATTTCTGTAGCTCTTATTGAGTGGGGTGTCATAGTTACAGGAGTACCCTTGATAGAATTCACCTATGTGAGTGTGGTAGTGGGGCCGCTACCTATGAGATTTGGGCTAATTCTCAAATACATTCATGAATCCTGGGATCGCATAAGGCCGTAACGTGCTGGCTTTTAAAGCTTATGTGAACCCCTGGAATATTATATGTGTGCAATAATTATTTGTTTCCCTTAAGTAGTCATAGTTCAATGCTGAGTATACTATTGGCTCTAGAGTAGATATTATTGTTTCACTAGTGGAGGTTCAATGCAGAGCACACCTACCATGATGCATAATATCCTTATTTGTCTAATAATCTCAAATTTTGTTACCAATAATATTAAAATAGGTGGGGGAATGTTAGCAAATAGTTTAATAGTATAATGTGTTATTGGTTTGATTTGTTTTCTTTTCCTCCAAGTTAATCCTTTCTTGGTGTACAATAATCCTTCAAGTCTTCCAAGTCTTTGCCTAGTCAAGTCTTCTTCTAAGTCTTCCAAGAGTCAAGTCTTATCCTCCAAGGTACTTCCAAGGAGCCTCCATGCAATTTCCAAGAATCCTCCTCTAAGAAACTTGTCCACCAAGCTTTCAACTCCTATAAATTGATCTAACTTCTTATCTTGGAAGTGAGAAGAAGTTTTTGTTGCTTTATTATGTTTTGTGTAAGATTATCAAGCAAATAAAAAAGGGTGTATGTGATAAATCTTTGGGTTCAACCAATTGTGCAGTATTGGTGAACCAAACGACTTAGTCGGGCTGTTGTATCTTGGGGGGACAAGTCACTACTACAAATATAGATAAAGATCACACTTTTTTGGTGTGATGTATGTTTTTTAATCACACCTTTTAAGTTTTATTAAAGTGTGGTCTTTAGGAGTGTGATTAAAAATAGTCATTTTTAATCACACTTTTTAAGTGTCATTAAAAAATGTTTTCATCACATCTTTTAAGTGTGATTAATAATATTTAGATCACACATTTTAAGTGTGATTAAAAACATTTAGATCACACCTTTTAAGTGTGGTTAAAAACATTTAGATCACACCTTTTAAGTGTGGTTAAAAACATTTAGATCACACCTTTTAAGTGTGGTTAAAAACATTTAGATCACACCTTTTAAGTGTGGTTAAAAACATTTAGATCACACCTTTTAAGTGTGGTTAAAAACATTTAGATCACACCTTTTAAGTGTGGTTAAAAACATTTAGATCACACCTTTTAAGTGTGGTTAAAAACATTTAGATCACACCTTTTAAGTGTGGTTAAAAACATTTAGATCACACCTTTTAAGTGTGGTTAAAAACATTTAGATCACACCTTTTAAGTGTGGTTAAAAACATTTAGATCACACCTTTTAAGTGTGGTTAAAAACATTTAGATCACACCTTTTAAGTGTGGTTAAAAACATTTAGATCACACCTTTTAAGTGTGGTTAAAAACATTTAGATCACACCTTTTAAGTGTGGTTAAAAACATTTAGATCACACCTTTTAAGTGTGGTTAAAAACATTTAGATCACACCTTTTAAGTGTGGTTAAAAACATTTAGATCACACCTTTTAAGTGTGGTTAAAAACATTTAGATCACACCTTTTAAGTGTGGTTAAAAACATTTAGATCACACCTTTTAAGTGTGGTTAAAAACATTTAGATCACACCTTTTAAGTGTGGTTAAAAACATTTAGATCACACCTTTTAAGTGTGGTTAAAAACATTTAGATCACACCTTTTAAGTGTGGTTAAAAACATTTAGATCACACCTTTTAAGTGTGGTTAAAAACATTTAGATCACACCTTTTAAGTGTGGTTAAAAACATTTAGATCACACCTTTTAAGTGTGGTTAAAAACATTTAGATCACACCTTTTAAGTGTGGTTAAAAACATTTAGATCACACCTTTTAAGTGTGGTTAAAAACATTTAGATCACACCTTTTAAGTGTGGTTAAAAACATTTAGATCACACCTTTTAAGTGTGGTTAAAAACATTTAGATCACACCTTTTAAGTGTGGTTAAAAACATTTAGATCACACCTTTTAAGTGTGGTTAAAAACATTTAGATCACACCTTTTAAGTGTGGTTAAAAACATTTAGATCACACCTTTTAAGTGTGGTTAAAAACATTTAGATCACACCTTTTAAGTGTGGTTAAAAACATTTAGATCACACCTTTTAAGTGTGGTTAAAAACATTTAGATCACACCTTTTAAGTGTGGTTAAAAACATTTAGATCACACCTTTTAAGTGTGGTTAAAAACATTTAGATCACACCTTTTAAGTGTGGTTAAAAACATTTAGATCACACCTTTTAAGTGTGGTTAAAAACATTTAGATCACACCTTTTAAGTGTGGTTAAAAACATTTAGATCACACCTTTTAAGTGTGGTTAAAAACATTTAGATCACACCTTTTAAGTGTGGTTAAAAACATTTAGATCACACCTTTTAAGTGTGGTTAAAAACATTTAGATCACACCTTTTAAGTGTGGTTAAAAACATTTAGATCACACCTTTTAAGTGTGGTTAAAAACATTTAGATCACACCTTTTAAGTGTGGTTAAAAACATTTAGATCACACCTTTTAAGTGTGGTTAAAAACATTTAGATCACACCTTTTAAGTGTGGTTAAAAACATTTAGATCACACCTTTTAAGTGTGGTTAAAAACATTTAGATCACACCTTTTAAGTGTGGTTAAAAACATTTAGATCACACCTTTTAAGTGTGGTTAAAAACATTTAGATCACACCTTTTAAGTGTGGTTAAAAACATTTAGATCACACCTTTTAAGTGTGGTTAAAAACATTTAGATCACACCTTTTAAGTGTGGTTAAAAACATTTAGATCACACCTTTTAAGTGTGGTTAAAAACATTTAGATCACACCTTTTAAGTGTGGTTAAAAACATTTAGATCACACCTTTTAAGTGTGGTTAAAAACATTTAGATCACACCTTTTAAGTGTGGTTAAAAACATTTAGATCACACCTTTTAAGTGTGGTTAAAAACATTTAGATCACACCTTTTAAGTGTGGTTAAAAACATTTAGATCACACCTTTTAAGTGTGGTTAAAAACATTTAGATCACACCTTTTAAGTGTGGTTAAAAACATTTAGATCACACCTTTTAAGTGTGGTTAAAAACATTTAGATCACACCTTTTAAGTGTGGTTAAAAACATTTAGATCACACCTTTTAAGTGTGGTTAAAAACATTTAGATCACACCTTTTAAGTGTGGTTAAAAACATTTAGATCACACCTTTTAAGTGTGGTTAAAAACATTTAGATCACACCTTTTAAGTGTGGTTAAAAACATTTAGATCACACCTTTTAAGTGTGGTTAAAAACATTTAGATCACACCTTTTAAGTGTGGTTAAAAACATTTAGATCACACCTTTTAAGTGTGGTTAAAAACATTTAGATCACACCTTTTAAGTGTGGTTAAAAACATTTAGATCACACCTTTTAAGTGTGGTTAAAAACATTTAGATCACACCTTTTAAGTGTGGTTAAAAACATTTAGATCACACCTTTTAAGTGTGGTTAAAAACATTTAGATCACACCTTTTAAGTGTGGTTAAAAACATTTAGATCACACCTTTTAAGTGTGGTTAAAAACATTTAGATCACACCTTTTAAGTGTGGTTAAAAACATTTAGATCACACCTTTTAAGTGTGGTTAAAAACATTTAGATCACACCTTTTAAGTGTGGTTAAAAACATTTAGATCACACCTTTTAAGTGTGGTTAAAAACATTTAGATCACACCTTTTAAGTGTGGTTAAAAACATTTAGATCACACCTTTTAAGTGTGGTTAAAAACATTTAGATCACACCTTTTAAGTGTGGTTAAAAACATTTAGATCACACCTTTTAAGTGTGGTTAAAAACATTTAGATCACACCTTTTAAGTGTGGTTAAAAACATTTAGATCACACCTTTTAAGTGTGGTTAAAAACATTTAGATCACACCTTTTAAGTGTGGTTAAAAACATTTAGATCACACCTTTTAAGTGTGGTTAAAAACATTTAGATCACACCTTTTAAGTGTGGTTAAAAACATTTAGATCACACCTTTTAAGTGTGGTTAAAAACATTTAGATCACACCTTTTAAGTGTGGTTAAAAACATTTAGATCACACCTTTTAAGTGTGGTTAAAAACATTTAGATCACACCTTTTAAGTGTGGTTAAAAACATTTAGATCACACCTTTTAAGTGTGGTTAAAAACATTTAGATCACACCTTTTAAGTGTGGTTAAAAACATTTAGATCACACCTTTTAAGTGTGGTTAAAAACATTTAGATCACACCTTTTAAGTGTGGTTAAAAACATTTAGATCACACCTTTTAAGTGTGGTTAAAAACATTTAGATCACACCTTTTAAGTGTGGTTAAAAACATTTAGATCACACCTTTTAAGTGTGGTTAAAAACATTTAGATCACACCTTTTAAGTGTGGTTAAAAACATTTAGATCACACCTTTTAAGTGTGGTTAAAAACATTTAGATCACACCTTTTAAGTGTGGTTAAAAACATTTAGATCACACCTTTTAAGTGTGGTTAAAAACATTTAGATCACACCTTTTAAGTGTGGTTAAAAACATTTAGATCACACCTTTTAAGTGTGGTTAAAAACATTTAGATCACACCTTTTAAGTGTGGTTAAAAACATTTAGATCACACCTTTTAAGTGTGGTTAAAAACATTTAGATCACACCTTTTAAGTGTGGTTAAAAACATTTAGATCACACCTTTTAAGTGTGGTTAAAAACATTTAGATCACACCTTTTAAGTGTGGTTAAAAACATTTAGATCACACCTTTTAAGTGTGGTTAAAAACATTTAGATCACACCTTTTAAGTGTGGTTAAAAACATTTAGATCACACCTTTTAAGTGTGGTTAAAAACATTTAGATCACACCTTTTAAGTGTGGTTAAAAACATTTAGATCACACCTTTTAAGTGTGGTTAAAAACATTTAGATCACACCTTTTAAGTGTGGTTAAAAACATTTAGATCACACCTTTTAAGTGTGGTTAAAAACATTTAGATCACACCTTTTAAGTGTGGTTAAAAACATTTAGATCACACCTTTTAAGTGTGGTTAAAAACATTTAGATCACACCTTTTAAGTGTGGTTAAAAACATTTAGATCACACCTTTTAAGTGTGGTTAAAAACATTTAGATCACACCTTTTAAGTGTGGTTAAAAACATTTAGATCACACCTTTTAAGTGTGGTTAAAAACATTTAGATCACACCTTTTAAGTGTGGTTAAAAACATTTAGATCACACCTTTTAAGTGTGGTTAAAAACATTTAGATCACACCTTTTAAGTGTGGTTAAAAACATTTAGATCACACCTTTTAAGTGTGGTTAAAAACATTTAGATCACACCTTTTAAGTGTGGTTAAAAACATTTAGATCACACCTTTTAAGTGTGGTTAAAAACATTTAGATCACACCTTTTAAGTGTGGTTAAAAACATTTAGATCACACCTTTTAAGTGTGGTTAAAAACATTTAGATCACACCTTTTAAGTGTGGTTAAAAACATTTAGATCACACCTTTTAAGTGTGGTTAAAAACATTTAGATCACACCTTTTAAGTGTGGTTAAAAACATTTAGATCACACCTTTTAAGTGTGGTTAAAAACATTTAGATCACACCTTTTAAGTGTGGTTAAAAACATTTAGATCACACCTTTTAAGTGTGGTTAAAAACATTTAGATCACACCTTTTAAGTGTGGTTAAAAACATTTAGATCACACCTTTTAAGTGTGGTTAAAAACATTTAGATCACACCTTTTAAGTGTGGTTAAAAACATTTAGATCACACCTTTTAAGTGTGGTTAAAAACATTTAGATCACACCTTTTAAGTGTGGTTAAAAACATTTAGATCACACCTTTTAAGTGTGGTTAAAAACATTTAGATCACACCTTTTAAGTGTGGTTAAAAACATTTAGATCACACCTTTTAAGTGTGGTTAAAAACATTTAGATCACACCTTTTAAGTGTGGTTAAAAACATTTAGATCACACCTTTTAAGTGTGGTTAAAAACATTTAGATCACACCTTTTAAGTGTGGTTAAAAACATTTAGATCACACCTTTTAAGTGTGGTTAAAAACATTTAGATCACACCTTTTAAGTGTGGTTAAAAACATTTAGATCACACCTTTTAAGTGTGGTTAAAAACATTTAGATCACACCTTTTAAGTGTGGTTAAAAACATTTAGATCACACCTTTTAAGTGTGGTTAAAAACATTTAGATCACACCTTTTAAGTGTGGTTAAAAACATTTAGATCACACCTTTTAAGTGTGGTTAAAAACATTTAGATCACACCTTTTAAGTGTGGTTAAAAACATTTAGATCACACCTTTTAAGTGTGGTTAAAAACATTTAGATCACACCTTTTAAGTGTGGTTAAAAACATTTAGATCACACCTTTTAAGTGTGGTTAAAAACATTTAGATCACACCTTTTAAGTGTGGTTAAAAACATTTAGATCACACCTTTTAAGTGTGGTTAAAAACATTTAGATCACACCTTTTAAGTGTGGTTAAAAACATTTAGATCACACCTTTTAAGTGTGGTTAAAAACATTTAGATCACACCTTTTAAGTGTGGTTAAAAACATTTAGATCACACCTTTTAAGTGTGGTTAAAAACATTTAGATCACACCTTTTAAGTGTGGTTAAAAACATTTAGATCACACCTTTTAAGTGTGGTTAAAAACATTTAGATCACACCTTTTAAGTGTGGTTAAAAACATTTAGATCACACCTTT
The DNA here is from genome assembly GCF_004153795.1 of Camellia sinensis. Classification (NCBI taxonomy): domain Eukaryota; kingdom Viridiplantae; phylum Streptophyta; class Magnoliopsida; order Ericales; family Theaceae; genus Camellia; species Camellia sinensis. The sequence continues at coordinate 747,210 of NW_021026771.1, forward strand.
TAAGTGTGGTTAAAAACATTTAGATCACACCTTTTAAGTGTGGTTAAAAACATTTAGATCACACCTTTTAAGTGTGGTTAAAAACATTTAGATCACACCTTTTAAGTGTGGTTAAAAACATTTAGATCACACCTTTTAAGTGTGGTTAAAAACATTTAGATCACACCTTTTAAGTGTGGTTAAAAACATTTAGATCACACCTTTTAAGTGTGGTTAAAAACATTTAGATCACACCTTTTAAGTGTGGTTAAAAACATTTAGATCACACCTTTTAAGTGTGGTTAAAAACATTTAGATCACACCTTTTAAGTGTGGTTAAAAACATTTAGATCACACCTTTTAAGTGTGGTTAAAAACATTTAGATCACACCTTTTAAGTGTGGTTAAAAACATTTAGATCACACCTTTTAAGTGTGGTTAAAAACATTTAGATCACACCTTTTAAGTGTGGTTAAAAACATTTAGATCACACCTTTTAAGTGTGGTTAAAAACATTTAGATCACACCTTTTAAGTGTGGTTAAAAACATTTAGATCACACCTTTTAAGTGTGGTTAAAAACATTTAGATCACACCTTTTAAGTGTGGTTAAAAACATTTAGATCACACCTTTTAAGTGTGGTTAAAAACATTTAGATCACACCTTTTAAGTGTGGTTAAAAACATTTAGATCACACCTTTTAAGTGTGGTTAAAAACATTTAGATCACACCTTTTAAGTGTGGTTAAAAACATTTAGATCACACCTTTTAAGTGTGGTTAAAAACATTTAGATCACACCTTTTAAGTGTGGTTAAAAACATTTAGATCACACCTTTTAAGTGTGGTTAAAAACATTTAGATCACACCTTTTAAGTGTGGTTAAAAACATTTAGATCACACCTTTTAAGTGTGGTTAAAAACATTTAGATCACACCTTTTAAGTGTGGTTAAAAACATTTAGATCACACCTTTTAAGTGTGGTTAAAAACATTTAGATCACACCTTTTAAGTGTGGTTAAAAACATTTAGATCACACCTTTTAAGTGTGGTTAAAAACATTTAGATCACACCTTTTAAGTGTGGTTAAAAACATTTAGATCACACCTTTTAAGTGTGGTTAAAAACATTTAGATCACACCTTTTAAGTGTGGTTAAAAACATTTAGATCACACCTTTTAAGTGTGGTTAAAAACATTTAGATCACACCTTTTAAGTGTGGTTAAAAACATTTAGATCACACCTTTTAAGTGTGGTTAAAAACATTTAGATCACACCTTTTAAGTGTGGTTAAAAACATTTAGATCACACCTTTTAAGTGTGGTTAAAAACATTTAGATCACACCTTTTAAGTGTGGTTAAAAACATTTAGATCACACCTTTTAAGTGTGGTTAAAAACATTTAGATCACACCTTTTAAGTGTGGTTAAAAACATTTAGATCACACCTTTTAAGTGTGGTTAAAAACATTTAGATCACACCTTTTAAGTGTGGTTAAAAACATTTAGATCACACCTTTTAAGTGTGGTTAAAAACATTTAGATCACACCTTTTAAGTGTGGTTAAAAACATTTAGATCACACCTTTTAAGTGTGGTTAAAAACATTTAGATCACACCTTTTAAGTGTGGTTAAAAACATTTAGATCACACCTTTTAAGTGTGGTTAAAAACATTTAGATCACACCTTTTAAGTGTGGTTAAAAACATTTAGATCACACCTTTTAAGTGTGGTTAAAAACATTTAGATCACACCTTTTAAGTGTGGTTAAAAACATTTAGATCACACCTTTTAAGTGTGGTTAAAAACATTTAGATCACACCTTTTAAGTGTGGTTAAAAACATTTAGATCACACCTTTTAAGTGTGGTTAAAAACATTTAGATCACACCTTTTAAGTGTGGTTAAAAACATTTAGATCACACCTTTTAAGTGTGGTTAAAAACATTTAGATCACACCTTTTAAGTGTGGTTAAAAACATTTAGATCACACCTTTTAAGTGTGGTTAAAAACATTTAGATCACACCTTTTAAGTGTGGTTAAAAACATTTAGATCACACCTTTTAAGTGTGGTTAAAAACATTTAGATCACACCTTTTAAGTGTGGTTAAAAACATTTAGATCACACCTTTTAAGTGTGGTTAAAAACATTTAGATCACACCTTTTAAGTGTGGTTAAAAACATTTAGATCACACCTTTTAAGTGTGGTTAAAAACATTTAGATCACACCTTTTAAGTGTGGTTAAAAACATTTAGATCACACCTTTTAAGTGTGGTTAAAAACATTTAGATCACACCTTTTAAGTGTGGTTAAAAACATTTAGATCACACCTTTTAAGTGTGGTTAAAAACATTTAGATCACACCTTTTAAGTGTGGTTAAAAACATTTAGATCACACCTTTTAAGTGTGGTTAAAAACATTTAGATCACACCTTTTAAGTGTGGTTAAAAACATTTAGATCACACCTTTTAAGTGTGGTTAAAAACATTTAGATCACACCTTTTAAGTGTGGTTAAAAACATTTAGATCACACCTTTTAAGTGTGGTTAAAAACATTTAGATCACACCTTTTAAGTGTGGTTAAAAACATTTAGATCACACCTTTTAAGTGTGGTTAAAAACATTTAGATCACACCTTTTAAGTGTGGTTAAAAACATTTAGATCACACCTTTTAAGTGTGGTTAAAAACATTTAGATCACACCTTTTAAGTGTGGTTAAAAACATTTAGATCACACCTTTTAAGTGTGGTTAAAAACATTTAGATCACACCTTTTAAGTGTGGTTAAAAACATTTAGATCACACCTTTTAAGTGTGGTTAAAAACATTTAGATCACACCTTTTAAGTGTGGTTAAAAACATTTAGATCACACCTTTTAAGTGTGGTTAAAAACATTTAGATCACACCTTTTAAGTGTGGTTAAAAACATTTAGATCACACCTTTTAAGTGTGGTTAAAAACATTTAGATCACACCTTTTAAGTGTGGTTAAAAACATTTAGATCACACCTTTTAAGTGTGGTTAAAAACATTTAGATCACACCTTTTAAGTGTGGTTAAAAACATTTAGATCACACCTTTTAAGTGTGGTTAAAAACATTTAGATCACACCTTTTAAGTGTGGTTAAAAACATTTAGATCACACCTTTTAAGTGTGGTTAAAAACATTTAGATCACACCTTTTAAGTGTGGTTAAAAACATTTAGATCACACCTTTTAAGTGTGGTTAAAAACATTTAGATCACACAATACATCCTTCAAGAAAAAAAATCCAATAATTTCAATCCCAACATCATTCTACCTGTGTATGTTTTATCTTGACCAAATGCATTTAAATTGTTTATTGATAGAATATTTCTAGAACACATCAGAAGATTTACAAAGAACCCACAAATCCCTGTTGTATTTTATACAAGTGCATGAATCAATCACAAAAAGAAAAATAAAATAAAATCTGTGATTTCTCAAATCAGTGTCTTCAATTTGGAATGTTCACCATCTCAGCTTGGCTGGGAAATACTGCAAAAAAGTTCACTAATAAGAATGCAAAAAATCAAGATAAAAAAAGAAAAAAATAACACAAAAAGTTCGCTCAGGAAGAAATTCGAGTACCTTTTTTTGAATAACACAAAAACTGAATTTAATAGCATCTAACCCATTACCTGAATTGACTGCAGAATGAACATCTAAACACTCAGAATTAATCAAATACCATACCTTCAGTATAGGCATGTTGTCCTTTTCAATTGATGGAAGTGCCTGTAAAGTCAACATAAGCTACAAAATCACAGATTAAACTGTTTTTCAGTAACTAAACAGACAGAATCACATATTTGAAGCTCAAATAACAAACAATCAACAATCAAATTAAACTTCATAAACACAATCATATACATACACACACACACACACACACATATATATATATATATATATGCAATTTGTATAGATCAAAAAGAAAGTAGAGAAACGAAACATACCTTAAAGATCGGCGATCTCGCAGTGACAGTGAGGAACAGAACAGAGCTCAAGAGGAGAATCAAACAACAGAACAGCAATTTCTGAAGGCACATGCACAAATACCCAATAAATATCTTATATTTGATTCAAAACAGTGGGCCTTTCATTTGGGATTCAAATTCCCAATAAATAGCCCACATACTCTGCATTCTTTCCCATAACAGAATCAACTATAAAGTAGGTAAGATTCAAATTTTGTTTACTCAGATTCAGAATATGGTATCCACAAACCTAATATATGTATGTAAAAATGTCACAGCAGAAACATACCGTAAAAGTGTGTGGTAATCACACTGTGTTTCCCTGGCAGATGGCCCTCGAGCAAAAGCAATTCACGGAAAGATTGAACAATTTGATCATCTTTTGGATCACGAGCTTCTTTGGGAACTGCTAGCAAGCTTTGGCTCTTTCTAATTCTCTTTAGTGAATCCCGAATCTTGAGTGGGTAAGACAACATGGACTTGCAATTTAAGTTTAATGAAGACAATTTCTTGTACTCCTTTTGAGGAGGTAAATTCCAATGGCTTTCTATAGGTGGATAGATAGATTTAGCTTTCTCTTTAGCAGAATTAGTATCCTCAAAACTAGAGGACTGCTTGCTCCCCACATAACCTTTTGATATAACTATTTCCTTATTTCTCTCCCTTGAATTATGCATATGTACTTATCAAAGCTATCGAGGAATGAAAAAGAATGAGAATTTCTTCTTTCACATCCAATCCTATTGTACCCAAATCATGTTCTTGCTTAGAAATTATCTATAACCAACATTTCAAAGTTATGTAATGGAAACATGCAAGAGCAGAATCTATAGCAGCAAGAACACAACAACTCCCTTCTAGAACTCTGTTGAATCCGAAGATTACCTGAATATAATAATAGAAGGTAAAGAAAACTGTCAAAAAAATTCTGATATGACTATTTCCCTAAATCTGTTCTTTGATTTATGCATATGCACATATAAAACGGACAATAACTCCTTCTTCTAAATCCAATCCTTCCATACCCATCAAGTTTTTTTATTTATTTATTTATTAAATGACCTAGATTACAAAAAAAGAATAACACTCTTGTTACATAGTACCTAATGTACAGAACAATATTACACAATAAAAGAGTTACAATTTTATATTAAAAAAATAATATTTAAAAGGGAAAAAACCACTTAATATTAATCCTTAATTCCTATTTAAATAAACATGCTTGTTGGGCCCAGTTTTGACTGGACATGTCGGACACACAGCCCATATCCTTACTCCAGCCATATGTTTAGAAGTGTCCATGTAACATAATACACTGAGTTAAAGACTTCACAACTCATAGTTACAAGGCCTTTATCTTGAAACATGTATTTAAGACCTTCATGCACAAGTTAATCTGCACAAAGGGGGATTCATTAGCGGAAATAAGGAAATTTAAAATTGTAATTTTCCAACCAACAAAATTACTATATACATCAGAAATTAAAAACTGAGGTGATGCAGTTGGTCAAGATGGATCCTACCATTCAAGATCAATGCACGTAAGCTCAAAAGAGATTTGACCTCATCCATTGATTTAAGCTTATTTTTTCCAGCATTCAGCACCTGCTTCACAAGAACTAGAATAAATTAAATTTGGAAAGTGTCAATTTAGTTTTAATAATTTAAAAACTAAACCAGTGAAAAAGACCACTCTATCAAATTGATTGAACAATCAAAATCAAAAGAGCAGTTTTCCTTCAATATTTGTTGATTATGTAGTAATAGTAGTATATTGAACTCAATTTTGCTTACTTTGAAACATAACAGAATTTCAACCTTTGTAAACACAAAAGGTAAATATAACAGAAAGGTAATATTAGCAACATACCCAAGCAACATATCAAAATGTACCACTGTTTATTCCAATAGTCAATTAACAGAAGCAGCTACAAAAATAAACTATAAGCTTTTTAAGCTGCTTGGGAATAATTCACACATTAATATATATGTGCATATATTCATAAATTTCACAATTTTAGATGACAATCCCCAGAATTGAAACCCCAATTATCCATTTCAGCAGCCATATTTCTCAGGAAACAAACAGCACAAAACTTTTCCAATTAAACAACAAGAAGAAAAATGATTCGAACAAATATTTGATCACCATACAATCCCGGAAGTTCTAATTCCACAACCAAATAAAAAAAACCTAATTCCATACCAAATATTCGAACAAATGATTCAAACAAATGTTGTGTTTAGGTCTCATTGTTTTGTTTAGTTGGATTTAGCAGTGGGTTCATTGTTGTATAAAGGTCTGTATATAAAAATTTTCACCAGATACTGAAATATATACAAATCTTTATATGCGTATTGTATGTGATTGGTATCGGGAGAGAAGGATTACTTAGTTACAGAGTCAAATCGAAACAACGGAATCGAAGCGTGTTGGTCGTGATCACAGAAAGAGCTGAGAAATAGAGTTGACTCGGACGCGTTGCTCTGTGTAGTATTCAGTGCAATTTCATTGCTCTGTGTTAGGTAGGCTTCGGTGGTATTGGAATGAAAAGCGATGAATTAGAGGCTGCAATATATTACCAAGGCCATGTTTGGGCAAACCGAATTAAATAGGTTTATCCTTTTTATGATCGGTAGTTTTAGAATTATCTATTCTTTTATTTGTTGAATTGACTCACTATTAAACATTAAGCAAACATCATGTCTTAATAAATTTAGAAAAGTGAAAAATTAAAAACTAGTGATGTTAGTACTTGTACCTTGTTAGTTCTTCTTCTTCTCTTTCTTTGAAAGGTGCACCTATATTTAATAAGAGCAAGTATTGTAATTAATAAGATATGGTATTTGTCAAAAAAGCTTTGATTAAATGATTGCTCATCTCTTGAGATGAAAATGCATGAGATTGTTGTTGATGTGACATTGGCCAAACAGTGGGATGACTACTAAGTGAATCCACAACCTATCATTCAATAAGAGGCTTAAGTTGTATATTAGCTCTAAGCAATTTAAAGTAATAACTAGTAAAAATAATTAAAATACCTGTTGCCTATGTAATGGGTTTGTAGTTGTATTATGCAAGTGGATTGAATACAATAATCAATTAAAAGCTCCCAATGAACTGCCTATATTGAAACAAATGAAATAGAAATATGTTCCAGTATTTGTATTCATCAGAATCACTAAGCCTGTTTGGATAATGGATTTGTGCAGGTATTTGGAAAGGAAAAAAAAAAAAAGATCTCGGTTCTTACCTTATCAAGTGACTTAGCAAGCGCTCTCATGTCATAATTTGTAAGTGCATATAGGATACCAACTTCAGCCACACAACGCATGCAAAGAGCATTAATGTGACGCTAGATAGAACAGCAGAATCATACCTGCAGGATTTCAAATCACAGCCATGAACTCTTCAATGGCATCACATGAAGTAATTTGCCAGTTTTCTGGCTTCCTACAAACAATATATATTTTCTATTATTTCTAATTTCTCATCATTTGTTGCACTCCCCTAGCACATCACCAATCTATTGGACAATAAAAGCCCAACAATCTATGCCCAAGATTTGTACCAAAAACCATCAATCCATCTGATATGCCAAGACATTAACCAAAGAAACTCTGCGCATTTATGACTTCCAACAAAGAGTTTTCAAAGTTTGTAATCAATAAAAATCAAATAAAAGTTTCTAGACATGTCTACTCCCAACATTCAAAATCTGATAGTTGTTTCCATAATTACTATTCCAATGCGAAGTATTATCCTTTTAGTCTTAGTCCATGAGGAAAACATGACAACAAAACAAAATGGAAAATAATGAAACATGACAGCAGTAGGGAGTGGGGCACTTGTCTATGGCACCTACATGTCAGGTAGCACAACAATTTCATGCATCTCACGTGAAAATCTCAAATAAGTTTTCGAAAGTGAAAAAGGGAGCAAGCACCAAGCACCAAGCACAAGCACATGTATTGTTTAAGCTTGCATATATAAAGATGAAACCATCCAGTAATGCATCTAACGATTCTCACGAAATGTGAGGAGACACGTACCTCACATTCTCACGAAATGTGGACAGATCCCATAGATCTTCTGTTGAGAGAAAGTTCCCCTGTAATTACCACTGTTGCTGTTATACATTTAAAGGCATTTCCAATAGCACCACGGCTGCATCAGAACAAGTACCTGGTCCTTAGCTTTATCTATTTGTTCCTGTTGAATAACTTTTTGAAGCCCTTCTTTCGACATCTGACACTGGTACACCTGCAGAAGATTAGAGCGGTTCTTAAAAGCAACAAAGACAAATCACGCATCAAGTTCTCAAACTGCAACAAAAGTGGTAATAACATTAACTAAATTATTGATGTGTCAAAACCTTTTCTTCAATGGTTCTAGTACTCAAAAATCTATAGATATACACTCACTTTTTTTGTCCATCTCTCCAGACTCTTGCAGCAGCCTGCATGAGTCAAAAAATAATAATAATAACAATAAAAGACAAAAACACAGAAGCCATGGAAAAACAATAGGGTAATTTCTTTTTTGAAACACGTCAAGGTCCTGTATGAAAATTTAGGGAAAGTAATTACTTGTTTGTCATTGGCAAGATTCCAATCAGGGTCAAATAAGACCAGTCGATTCCCACCTATCAAATTGAGGCCACAACCACTAGCCTTGCTGCTCAAGAGAAAGACAAACTCTTCCTGACAGATGTAAATTGAACTTGTTTCATCAAGTCAGCTCACATAGTTGCATATTCAATTAATGGACCAAAAATTATGTACCTTAGATGGATCATTAAAGCGGTTCACCAACTTTTTCCTTTTACTGATTGATGTAGTTCCATCAAGCCATAGGAACAGATATCTTCTCTCCCGACACAATTGAGCAAAAGGTCCAATGTCTGACGAATTAAAACTAAGTTATTTAACACCAAACAAAACCAAAAATAATAATAATAATAATAATAATCTTATGGGAAAAGAAGTGCCACAAGTAATTGCTTGATGGACAGGAAACATAACCAGACAACTTGCATAGCAGTAAACATTCTCATAAGCACAAAAAAAAAAAATATCAATTTCACTATGAGAACATTTTTCTGAGTTCTTTTTTGGGAGCGCGAAAACTACAGCATCCAAATAGTTCCCACATGGCTGCAGCTTCTAAGAACTATGTGTTTTGTGTGAGACAAAAAGCTAAGGCAACAATACATTGTTTGATTTGTACTTCAGACTAACCAGTTACTTCAGTTGGCAAGAATCAATCTAAGAACTACCTGTGTGTAGTTTGAGACCAAGACAATTCGATCATCTATTCTCTGGTACAGCTGGGAGAGAGACTGGGCTAAGACATGCATTTTTCCAGATAATTCAACCCAAACCCCCTCGCCACCAGTCCAAGATCCAGATCTAACAGAACAGATAGAACTCCAAGATATCAAAAATATTGGAAAAGAGTTTCAGAAATGTAAACCAAAGAAAATATGGAAGCAATGACTTACCTTCCAGAGAACATTTCTGGAGGGAAAAAGTGCAAACAGTCCTCAAATCAGGTGAATAAAAAAAAAATAGACATCAAAAGCATTAGTGGAATCTAAAATCCAAGTAAACACAAAGCACGGTAGTCTCTTCTATGGCTTGGACAGGAGTGAAAAAAGCCCCACAAAATATCCTTTAAACTTTAATCAGCATTTTTTATTAGCCAATGACCATCATGCATGCACCTAATTCAACCCATGAATTGCAAATTTTTAAAGGTGATCCATATATTTGGAAAGTTTGTCTATAGTTTCCTATTAATGTCTAAAACCCAGGGGAAAAAGGGGCAAAAAAAAAAAAGAAATCTAACAGAGAACAAGAAATGGAGAACTTCAACTTGAGCTTGGCATATAAACAAACACGTAATATACACAAATAAATCCAAATATACATACACACAAGATTTGAAGGTAGAGAAAATGAACAGATTGGAGATTCGTACCTCAAGCTAAAGAGAATCTTGAAAAAGGAAAGTAAATGTATATATGGGTAAGTGTATATTCAGAGATCTTTCAACTTTTTCAACATAACAGATCAAAAAAGGATGTGTTTAGACACAAATCAACTCCTCCTCCTCCTCCTCCTCCTCTCTCTCTCTCTCTCGCTCACATCCGGACTTGAAGCAAATACTTAAATCTAGTTCAACGAAGCAGAGAGTGAAGAAAAGAAGAAAAGGATGTGTTCAGACACAAATCAACTTGTAGTTTCTTTCTTACAATTTCAATTTCAATAACCAAATCGAGAGAGACGGGAAAGAAGAGCTTGAGAAAGAGAGAGAGAGAAATTGATACCTCGCTGGTGCAGATGGCGGTGGCGGTGGCGGTGGAGGTGGCGGTGGCGATGGAGCTTCGAAATCGAAATTGCAATTACAAATGCAGATGAAATTGAAATCAGAGAAATCGAGCCGGTGCAGACGGTGGTGGCGGTGGAGCTTCAAAATCGAAATCGCTCTGAATCTCAAAGATGAATCTGTGAGAATGATCTCAGATTCAAAATAAGCTTCGAAATTGAGAGAGAATCATCGAAACATAGATTTCGAAATCGAAATTGAAATCGAGAGAGAGAGAGAGAACTTCGATTAGGGCTACAGTGAGAGATGAATCGATTTGTTGAGACGGTTGAGAGAGAGAGAGAGAGTGAGTGAGTGAGTAAGACAATAGGGCTACAAAATGTATTATATTTGATATTCACCGCTCGCCCATTTGAAAGAGAGAGATAGGACATTCGAAGGCGCTTTCAAACGCCTTTGGTTATTAAAACGGTGCCGTTTTGATTTTTAAAAAAGCGACGTTTAAAAAACGCCGTTAAATAAACGTCGCCAAAACTCATTTTTCTTGTAGTGATAGTCAAATACTGCAAAGTCATAAAGTGTGCTCGAGCATAGAAAGTTGCGCTCGAGTGGTCTAAGTTGGTTACTATCACTTAATAATGCGTTTTTAGATTAGATTGAAGCTAGACTTTCAAATATTCATACCTGGTGTGCGAAAAACATAGATAGAGAGTTTTCTAGTGAGATATACACATGTACCTTGATCAACTAATAGTGATAATTGGATCAACATACTCTATATTGAAGATCATCAAAGTGTTTTCTACTTTAATTATACTTCTTAGAGAGATGTTCATCAGTGGATTTCGAAGCGGCTTTTCTTCTTGGATTCGACATAGGCATTGTAAATTCAACATTTGGAGAAACAATTCCGAGTTGAAGATGGCAATGGAAGAAGCACGAGGGATTTGAGGCAATTGGGAGTGGATTTACTAGGTGATTCCTTCTCTAATCTTATTCGTAGTGGATTACTTTGGTGGTTGTTGACCCGTGATTTTAGATCACAATTGAAGGAGTCCAATTTTGGAATTTTGGTTTTTTCACGTAAAATCATTGTGTCCATTATTGTTCCTTGATAGTAGATCTAATTTGAGAGAAATGCTAGAGAACTACACTTTAAACCTACAAATTCACCTACATTGATTTGGTAAAGGAATTGTGCCCTATATTATTATGTATGTAACAAATCAAAAGCTAACACCTATATTTTTTTGATCAGCCAAAAAAAAAACTTTATTGATAGCATCAAACATATAAACATATAGATAACATCAATAAAGCGAAGGCAAAGAGCAAGAAGCATCACAGAGCTTCCCTTCATCCCAACTAGGTTGGCACCAAGAGAAACGCTCTATCATATGCTAGCTCAAGTCAGAGGGTTAGTGAGAAACCAAGCCCAAAAAACGAAAAAACTCCAATAAACCACCAATAGTAGCAGCAGCAGCCCAATAAACAAACCACGAGCAGCAGCAAATACCAATAGCAACCAACAAGAAAAAACACCACCAGCAGCCCAATACTCCTATAGCCCAAGAACAGTAACACACATACAGATCAGTAACAGATCAGAGCAGATAAAAAACTAGCAATTGAGCAAAAACCATCAACAGGTCAGTAACATACATAGGAACAGATCAGCAATAGAGCCATACATTTCCTCTGTTTTATACACCAATACCCATCCATATCCCCATCACGCCTCACTTGATACATCTCCTGATCTATTGCAAATTTGAAACAAACCGATTAATATAATAATCTCTTCCTGTCATATTTGACTTCAAACACATGGCTACCCTAACCTTGATTAGCTCACACAGCTCTTCACAATTAGGTTATACTTATTTGAAAATAACATCATTTCTGTACTTCTAAACAAACCAGAAGATTGTTACTGGTATTGCTTTCCATATTTGTAATTCCCCTTTTTTAAACTTTCAGCCACTTCACCACTAAAGCAGTCCTTCCACTGTACCAGGTACTGCCCATTGCATTCCCCACCAATTGATTATGCTAGACCATATATTCCACACTAAATGACTATGTAACATAATATGATTTAATGACTCCTCCTCTGTTCTACAAAGAGCACATAATAATCCCACTCTTGTGTCAACAACCCCAATCTGATGTAGGAAGTCCATTGTCTTTATTCTCCCTTTCCACACCAACCAAGCAAAGAATTGTGCTTTTAGAGCTACTGCATTGTTCCAAATTAAACCAGATAACCTTTTCCGAGATCCATGAATTAGCTCACACAAGTTGAAAACTAACTTTATATTGAAACAACCAGAACTATCATCATTTCATCTAATGTTAACCAAGTTTTCCAGGCACAGTCTTGGTCCAGAGCCTAATTCCTCTTTCAAAATTCTTACATCCTTCTCTTTTTACGCAAGTAAAAATCTTCTAAAACTGAAAATCCAATCAGCATGATTACCTTTTCTGCCCACCATTTCTTTTAGTGATACCCCTTTATCAGTAGAAATGCTAAAAAGTCTTGGATATTTATCCTTCAAACAGATACCGTTCAGCCAAGCATCCTCCCATAATTTAATCCTATTCCCACTCCCCACTCTGATTTCAACATTTTCCAGAAAGAAATTCAGTAGCCTAGGATTGGAATGTGCTACAGATAGGATATCACTCCAGATCCTTGAGCTATGACAATCAACCATATGAAAAGGAAACCATCTCCCACCTTCAGTTCCGTACCTTTTACAAATCAAAATCTTCTATAGTGCATCCTCTTCAGCCCCAAACCTCCACCACCAGTTGGCCAATAAACTATCATTTACTGTTGTAATGTCCCTAATACCCAATCCTCCAAGATTTTTGCTCACTGTTGCTTCCTTCCACTTCACTAAGTGTAACTTCCTCTTCAGATTAGTGTCACCCCACAGGAATGCTGATTGTATCTTATCAATCTCTTTTGCTATTCCTTTAGGCAGCTTAAATAAGGACATGTAATAAACTGGCAGGTTAGAAAACATAGACTTAATTAGAGTCACTCTACCAGCAAATGAAAGCACTTTTCTCTTCCATCTAGCTAATTTTTCCTTGAACTTATCCACCACAGGTTTCCAAATTTGTTATCTTCTAAGATTAGCCCCTAAAGGCATACCCAAGTACCTAAAAGGCAATTTTTGACTCATGCAATTTAATCTTGAAGCAAAATCAGCAACCGTAGCCTCCTCAATACTGACTCCACTAATAGCACTCTTATGATAATTGATCTTTAATCCAGATACTACTTCAAAACATTTTAAAATTCTCTTCACATTTGAAACTTCCACCCAATCTGTCTCACAAAATAAGACTGTGCCATCAGTAAATTGTAGATGCGATAACGTCAAACCTTCATCACCAATAATGACCCATTTTATCATTCCTAGTTCTCTGGCTCTTAATAACAACATATTCAGCCCTTCAGCTATGATAATGAACAAAGATGGTGAGATTGGATCCTCTTGCCTCAACCCTTTTTGGGGCACACTTCCTCAGATGGAGAGCCATTAACTAGGAATGATACTTTGACTGAACCTACACAAGACCTCATCCATTCCACCCATTTGGTCTCAAACCCAAACTTGCCCAACATATCAAACAAAAAGCTCCAATTTACTTCATCATAAGCTTTTTCAAAATCAATTTCAAAATTAGGCCACTTTTCTTTGATCTTTTCCACCAGTCTATCACTTCATTTGTTACTAATATCCCATTCAGTATGCTTCTCCCATCCAGGAATGCAGATTGTGTTGAGCTAATGATTCTTGGTAACACTTGTCTTAATCTACTAGCTAAGACTTTTGATAGAATCTTGTACATGGAATTTATGAGACTGATTAGCCTAAAATCTTAGATACTTGTTGGGTTTTCCTTATTAGGAATTAATGATACGAAGGAAGCATTCAGGCCCTTCACCAACCTCCCATTCACATGAAACTCTGCCATAAATTGAAGAATATCATCCTTCATTATCCTTCACCCCTTTTGGATGCAAATCAAATTAAATCCATTAGGCCCAGGGGCTTTATTCCCATCACACCCCTTAACGGCAACACGTACTTCTAATTCAGAAAACTCTTTCACCATCAACTCAGCTTGATGAGGTTCAATTGACCTAAAAGCTCTACCAATCTTTGGTCTAAACTTTCAATTTTCCACAAATGCCTCTCCAAAATACCTTGTAATTTCCCATTTCATCTCTATAGGTTTGGTGTAAGAAGTACCCTCAATGATGATGGAATCCATCAGGTTTTTATTCAGCCTCTTTCTAGCCATGATATGGAAATACCTAGTATTTCTATCCCTTTTTACAGCCAGTTTACTCTGGATTTCTACACCCAAAACCATTCCTTCATTTTTCTCAGCTTCTAAATCTCCCATTTTACCTCTCTTTTTCTTGATAATTCAATAACATTCAAAGGCCTAACCTCAGCAGCCAAGTCTAATGCATGCGTTGCATCCTCTGCCTCTTTGAGCTTGTGCTCAACATTCCCAAACACTTCAATATTCGGTACTTTCAGTGCTTTCTTCAGGGATTTCAGTTTAACCTTGAGTCTGTACCCAGCCCATTCATCTACCTGAGTACTATCGCAAACTAATTTTACCTTAATCAAAAAGGTGGGGTGGAGAACCCAAGCATTGAGGAATCTAAATGGTTTAGGCCCACAATCCCTCTTATTCTCCATTAGTAATATTGGGCAGTGGTCAGATAATACTCTAGGTAACCCCCACAATTTGAAACTAAACCATTCTAACCATTCAAAGCAGACTAAGAATCTATTCAATCTACTTCACCTCTCCCCTTCCTGCGATTTGCACCACGTATACCTCATTCCAATAATTGGAACATCCACTAACTCCAATGAATTTATAAAATCATTGAACTCATTCATTCCACCATTCTTCCTAATACAACATTTTCTTTCAGCCACTGTTCTAACTTCATTAAAATCACCCCAAATGCACCATGGTTTGGAAAACTTAAGCTTTAGATTACCCAAAATTTTCCATAAATTCCTTCTCATACTCCTATCATTGGGTGCATAAACATTTACAACCACACATTCAATTAACTGATGCATCTTACCTGAGAGTATGATACAATTTCGGTTACTGCAACAGTCAATCAGATCAAATACCTCAGGCCTCCATACGCAAAGCAATCCTTCCTCAATTCCACCAGAATCCACTGCCATGAAGCCAGCCAACTCTTCCGGTCACAGTGATTTGACAAATAATTCTGACATTTTTGATCTTTTTGTTTCTTGAAACAGAACCATGTCAATCTTTCTGTGTCTGATGAACTCTTTTATTCTCCTTTTCTTCTCAATCTTACCTAACGCTCTTATATTCCAAGATATTATCTTCATGGCCAAATATTTTAACTCCTACATCTTCAAAATTGCTCATTCAAGCACTCACTCCCTTAATGTCATGACCCAAACCCGCCCTCATAGGTTTAGCATCGTAACCGGCCTGTAATCCTTGGATTACCAAAAGCCTCTGAACAGATTAACAAGATTAAGGGGCTAGCGGAAGCAAATACATAAATATAGTTATCCAATGAGCTATGCTGACTTATATGAAACAAAATATTTAAAAATTTATATATATAACTGGTAGTCAACCATACATTATACCCACACACATTACAGTATTTTAAGTACAGCCAACGACATCAAATCAAGTCTTATATAAACAAAAACCACAGAACTTAAACACAGGATGCTTCGGGAACCTCAACATGAGGCACAATGGTTGGTTGACAACGGAACACAGATCCAAACAAAAGCCTTCAAGCTCGAACTCCAGAATACTCATCTATACATATATATATACAAACAGTGAGTTAAAGCCCAGTGAATAACATTAAGGTAAAGGGGTTAGTGAACGAAATCCGAACATATCATAAGCAAAAAACAGATTATAGTATAATTATCCTCATATCAGAACATAATAATGGTACATCCCATAGAACACATCACAGAACGTCTTCCAACTAGAGTAATCGGTTCCGGATACCGATTAAACACATATCACCACAATGAAGTAGCTAACGAGATCTTGTAAACTTGTATGTCATGGACCCGCATTTTCATGCTGTCCCCCATGATTTGGGACTATTTATGGATGCCATAATAGATTTCAAATTTGGGATGTTCATTCACGAAAACAGATATCATTTCAGAAATAGTAACTTATCATAATTCATTTGGAACATAATTCATATGAACGTATCTTTACGATAACGTTACTCACAGTGGTTCTAGTAAGCGGTCAATCAATCCTTGAGTCTTGACCTACAACCACAAAGTACATAAGACAAGCACGTCTTATCATTACACATTCATGTGGCCAATACAGCTTAGCTTACTTTACATTAATTCTTGTTCTTTCTTATCCCATAGATGAAAACACACTCTTGAATCTCGTAACTTAGTACATTCTTTACTTAGTGTGTTTATAATCCATAACCTCATTACCATGCCTTAATTAAGTCTTAGGAATGCCTAAGATGCAATGAGGAAGCCAAAACATGAATTGAAACACTTGGTAAATTTTTCAGCAAATAAGGTCCCCGCTCGACCATAGCTTTCCTCGCTCAAGCGGACATGCAAAACGTGTGGTTACGCTCGAGCGTGACTTCCCTCGCTCGAGCAGACTGTAAACTCAGAAAAAGTACTAGTTGGTCTCAATACACGCTCGAGCTACAAATCCAACGCTCGAGCGACTCAACAATATACAAGGGTTCGCTCGAGCGTGACTTTGGTCGCTCGAGCGGAGCGCTCATGCTTGCAAAAAAATACTGAGGGCTCGCAATCTCCGCTCGAGCGTAGGTTTCCTCGCTTGAGCGGACTGTGAAATTCTGGGTTTCCAAAAACAGAGTTTTGAACTTCAAAATGCAGTTTCAATGGCAAATTCGTGCAAAGCTTGTTCATAAACTTGGAAAACTTATTCATAAACATGAATATATGATTTTCACCAATTCTTTTTAGTCAAAACCCATGAATTTACCAAAATTAGAACCAAAACTTCAATGCATGTAGAACATACAACTCTTTTCTCCAAAACTCATGAAGTTAGCAAATTTGAGCTCATAAACTCCATGCATGTAAGAAATTATTTTCCAAAACATGAAACAAGGTTCAAAACATGATAATTCAAACATGCATGTGACCTCTAGCCTGTAATTTCATCTCTAATGGCATGAATGATGCTCAAACATGGGAGCTCTTGACAAATTTAGACATGCATGTATAACTTAGCAACAATTCATTCATCCTAATCTCATGAACACAATTTAAACACGTAATCTTGAAGAAAACTCATGTTAAATGACTTAGATGCACAATCTAGAGGTTGCAATCTTACCTAGAGTCTTGAATTACTCTTGTTCTAGCACAATCTTGATGAATTCAACACAAAACCTTCAATTCTTCTTCAATCCCTTCATCTCTCTCTCTCTCTCTAGAATTGCACTCTCTCTCTCTCTAAAATGAATCTCAGATTTTGGCACTAAGAGGTAAAAGAATTGAGCTCAAAAATGAGCTTATGGCTCAAATATATAGCTATGATGCTAAAATACATTAATTAAAACATAAGGCTTGCAAACGTAACTTAATGAATCGTTCCGAATCAATTTTTAATAAAACTTGCCATATGATTCTAAAAATTCCAAATAACCTATTGATGTAATCAATTCCAGTTTCGAATGCCGATGAGGCTTTCAATTTACATATTAAAGCGGAATTCCAAACAGATATTTCTACAAGTAACAGATAGAAAGCCAACTATCGTGCAATTTACATAATAAACCATAATTTATTTTAATTCTCTCATTAGCATCATTAATTACAGATTAGTAGCTAATTACGGATCGGGGTTATTACACTTAACCCTCTTTAAAGCCTGAGTCCTATCATTTCTTTTCATTGTGATAATTTTCTCTGTCACCTCTCTTTCCTTACCTTCAAAATCCACACCCAGGGCTTTCTAAATATAGATTGTAGCTTGAGCCTCATGTAGCAAATACCGTTGATCTCTGACATTCCTTGTTCTATTATGATCTCTAGCTTGTGACACAAATGATGAGAAGGCCACTACTGCTGCCCTCAAAATTGCTTCTCTTTGAAAACCATACCTTGACCATGCCTTATTTTGCCCTAGTCTTTTTTTCCCTTTTCAACTCACTACTCAGCTGATCTTTACCACTACTTCTACTCAACAGTGCTTGGTTTCTATTGATCACACTTCTCTGTTTTATTTCTGTCTCATCTTGATTTAGTTGCCTATTTGATCCCATTGGACTTACAATCTCCTCAATGGATATCTGGGCTAGTGATTCATATCTTGTGATTTGGGCTTCATCCTGTTTCCATTCACTTATTGTTTGGTTCAGACCTCCAATTAATCCCTTGAACTGGTCCTGGTCCAACACCACATTTAAGTTAATGTTGGGCCTATGCAGATCTGAATTGTTTAAGCTCTTCATAAAACCTACAGAAGGTCCACACCCTGTAACATTGCTACTTCCCCTCATATTGTTCTGAATCAACACCCTGTGCATGCCTTCCTCTTTTCCCAGACCTGTCCCAGCTACTCTTAGGTCTCCCACTTCATAGCACGTCTCATTAATTATTGACACAACTAGTGAACTGTTGCCGCTGTCCTTTTTTGTCAAACCAGCCCCTTCCCTACGGTCCTGTGACACATCATCATTGCCATCCATTTCATCCTCTGATTCATCCACGTCATCATCATCTTCCTCGTGCCCATCTTCTATTTCTGCACCTTGAGCTTCAATGAATTGGAAATTTGATGAGTTCTCTTCCCTTTGTTGTTCTTGGCATAAACATAACTCTTCAAACACCCTGATTTTGCTTACCAAGCCTTTATTTATCAACTTGACGCACTTATTAATGGGTTCCATAAACTTCGTTAAGATTCTCAGTTTACTATATGCTAAGGATGTCATGGACATAGTAACTTCTTTAACCTCTAATACCTCTCTCCATAATTCCCCAATTTTTCTGAAATTTGTAGTATTCCATAAATTAAATGGAATACCATAGCATCGTAACCATACCTCCTTTCTTGTTCAAACACAAGACCTGCCGTCCATTCTACTATGTTTTCACACCATTCATTGATCCACTCACCCAACATCTCTCTCATGTTTCTTAATGTCTCTACCGAATCAAATGATAGTATTGCTAACCTTCCTCCACCTTCTCAAATTCGGACATTCTTCATACCTCTTTTTAAAAATTCCTTCCTAAAGTCTGAAAACTGACAAGTATTCTTGAGTATAGCTACAACACTCTTACGTAACCACCTATTTCCATATTTCTCTATTATTACTACATCTTTCGATTGTTTTGGTTGCTCCCATCTTCTTACCACCTCTGCAAACGATGACCTTCTATTCACCCAACCCGCATTAGTCCCTATGTCTTGCATATCTTGCTTACATATATGTTGTACCTCATCTCTCTGATCTCTTCTAAATGCAGCGCTCTTAACTACCAACAATATGTTATCACACCAAACACCATTTGCCTTCT
Source organism: Camellia sinensis (assembly GCF_004153795.1). NCBI lineage: Eukaryota > Viridiplantae > Streptophyta > Magnoliopsida > Ericales > Theaceae > Camellia > Camellia sinensis. Next base: position 767,132 of record NW_021026771.1, read on the forward strand.
GTATAGCCACCTGTACTGCAATATGACAATCGTAACGAACAAAACCAAATCTTGATCGTGTTGTTTTTCTTCTCTTAAGTGGGTTGAACACATCTTTGACCACACCGAACTTTGTGAACATTTTATAAAGACCTTTTGGATCCATGGACTCTGGAAGATTGTCCACAAATAATGTATGAATGCTCGTATTTCCCATACTCCTTCGTTGTTGATGTCCAAAAACAGGTATCCAGCCTCCATCTTCTATGTTTGCTAGTCCTTGACCCTTTGTTGCTCCTTTCTATTATAGTTTGGCTACTTGTTCCCTTAGTTTGGTTGCTTGCTTTTTAATGGCCTCCATTGGGTATAAAGCTGTCTACTTTCATTTCACAATTCCTTTATATGTGTGTGTACATATGTATAATTCATGTATATATGTGGGTATTTTGTATAGACAACAAAAAACTATAAGATTATTATTGTATATGGAAGAATTAGAGAAGCCCTTTCATATAGATCGATAGAGGACGAATAATCACAGACTCACAGTGTAGGTAACAACACTCGTCAACAAAGAGGAGACCCAAAAAGCAGACTAAAAGGGGGGGAGAGAGAGAGAGAGTCAAAAAGCTAACACCTATTATACCACATTATTGTGTGTCGAATTGTGAGAATTTTTTAGAGTTTCAAGCATTTTCCCTAATTCAATTATCTCATAAGTGGATTAGATCTATGATTGTTTGATTGAGAATTATTATGCATTGTTAGTATTGAATCCTAATTACAAATCACAATCTTAAGAATTTTAGAATTTTACTCTGGCATGTAGTTTTTATGTTGCAACGTCTCTATTTAATTAACACATAAGGAAATTTGATAACTATATACACAAAATATTATAAATATATTAATCTTCCTTATATTCAAGGTGGTAGAGCATATTCTAACTTGAATTTGGAAACTAGCTCGTGAAACAGTCCTGGTGGATGTGCTTTGATAAAAATGTCAACAATTTGATCAGACGAAGAAGTAGAAATAAGTTGAATAGCGTCACAAAAAAAATGTTGACGCAAAAATACAGTCAATCTTGGTTGTTTACTACGTTCATGCAAAACATCATTACGAGCAATTTGGATAAGACTCTAATTGTCACAACAGAAAACAAATCTCATATTCTCAATAACCATGGAAGCATGATGAACTCTTATGTAGTATTAACTAGAACATGATATTCAGTCTCTACACTTAAAAGAGTCGTGAAATTTAGCTTCTTTGCCATAAGATATGAGAATCACCTAAGAAGAAGCAAAAGCTAGTAGTATAACATCAATCAATATGATCACATGTCTAGTTAGCATATGAGTAAGCAAGTATCCTAAGAAAGAGTGAGCCCAAAAATGAAGACGATAAACAAGGTGCCTTAACTATAGCAAAGAATATGATGCACTACCGTAATAAATAAAACGAGGGTTCCAAGTGAATTGGGAAAAGCTCATTGATACGATTAAGATTTATGTTGCTTATTGGATCAAAACAAAATCAAGGTTCCAAGAATTCTCAATCTCAGACTTCTTGTTGCACATTAATGTTGTTAGAAGAATCAAGTCGAAGAAGAAGAGTGTTAAAGGTCCTTGATCTTAGTGTTTCATCCTATTATTTGTATTTTCTTTGTTAGCTTCTCGCTTTCATTTAGTTTTTTTGTTAGGGCTTGCACATGATTTTGCTTGCTTTTGGATGCCAACCTAGTTGGGATCCATCTTTCAAGCTTTGATGCATCTTCCCCTAGCTGGTTTATGTAAAAGAAAAAATTCTCTTCAATAAAATCTTTCTTTTGCCAATCAAAAATAAGTAAATAAATAAAACACAAATAAAACAAGGTGCAAAAAGGAATTGAATGACCTGATCAACAACATAAGCAAGTTAAGCTAAGTAGCAATGAGATAGACAAGACGGCCAATTAATAATAATAATAATAATAATAATAAATAAATAAATAAATAAAAAATGCATCACTCAGTGGTTTGCCATCAAGAGTAGTAAGTTTAGCATTAGGCCTGAGAGGAGTAAAAATAGTTTTACAATTAGTGAGATCATTGCTAGAAGACCAATTACCTGAATTGAGATAGATAATAGCCATATGAATCATAAGAGATCCCAGGACCCAAGTCGAGAGAATCCTAGTCTTTCATCTCAAAATGTTGACTAAAATTTTTTGAGATTAGAAATACCTACCAGCCAAATCTTTTTTAGTTATCATCATCATAAACAATACAAAATGACAACATCATTCTTTGATTTATGAATGAAAAGAACTGAATCATAAGGACTAGAAATAAAATCAAAATTCCCAATAATAGCACTAACATGGAAAACCATGGCCAATGAGCTTGTTCTCATAGAAGTCTATAGAACTTGTTTGAAAGACAAGCATACCTAGAGGAGGTTGCACGTACACTTATTTTGTAAGATCTCTATTAATTAAGAAAGACATTTTTACATCTATTTGTATTCGCCCCAATTTTAAGACAATAACGAGAGAGAGAGAGAGAGAGAGAGAGAGAGAGAGAGAGAGAGAGAGAGAGATTGGATTAGGGTTAGTTAGGTAATTTTGTCCTTTTGATATTGATGTAAGGGTAAAAATGTCATTTTCCAAAATTCATTAGTTCTACTTGTCTTGTCATTACTAAAGGCGTCGTTGGTATTATTATGCCAAAAGTATGTGATTAGCGTTTTTTTTTAAGCCTCTAGGGAGGTTAGTGTAACTTATCCTAAAATAAGTATTTGTGACGACAACATATTTGTCATTAAAAGAGACATTTTGCAACCACAATGAAGTTGTTGCTAAAAACTACATGCCACACTCACATTTGCCGAAAAAATTTAAAATATAAAATTATTAGCAATTGATCATAATCATTATGAAAGATCAACATTTGCAACCTCGTTGTATCAATCGCAAAAAAATTATTTATCAAATTTTTTTTTCTGACATAGTTACAGCTAGCAGTTAAAAACATATTTCACCATCACAAATAGTTGGTGAGCGAACATTCTCCCACCATCACTACGCCAAAACAGGGCATTAACGGCGGTTTTTTTAACGACGGTAACGAAAATCGCCGTTAAAGGTACTATTAACGGCGGTAACGAAAACCGCCGTTAATACCGCCGTTAATGTATACCGCCGTTAAAAAACCGTCACTAAAAGTGTCTTTAACGACGGTAATGAAACCCACTTTTAACGGCGGTAACGAAACCGCCGTTAATGCCCACTTTTAACGGCGGTAACAAAACCGCCGCTAATGCCCAATCATTATCGCCGTTAATGACGGCGGTCTTTGCCGGCGGAGCTCCGGCGAAACTCCGACGTGCTCCGGCGAAACTCCGGCGAGCTCCGGCGAAACCATTTACAATAAAGTAAAAGTAATGTTTAAATATTTATTTAGGGAATATATTTCATGAAGAGTGGCTGTGGCAGAGTGGTTGGTGTTGGTGGATGAGAGATCTTGGGTTCAAAACTTAGGGAGTGCAAGAAGAAAGAATTATTTTTTGAAAAATTTGAACCTATTTACGGCGGTAAAAAACCGCCGTTTTTGGTCCTATATTACCGCCGTTTTTGGTCGACTTTTAACGACGGTAATTTGCCTTTTTACGACGGTTTCACTTTTTCCGACACACGCATAAACGGCGGTTTTACAGACTTTAACGGCGGTAAAAAACCGCCGCTAAAGCCCAATTTTGGCGTAGTGCATTATGAATATTTTCAGTGAGTGCAATATTCACATAACGATTTTTAACTTTCGGTAATGGGTTGCAAAAGAACATTTCCAATGATTATTAGAAATAGACTCAAAATTATTATGAAAGTGTATCATTTGCAACCACCTAGTCCCAGTCGTAAAAACACTTAATCAACAATAATTTTCGGAACATATACTGACATTGAAAACACATTTTGCAATAACAAATAATTACCGAACGAGAATTGTCCTAATAATATTCACACCCTTTTTTAAACTTTCCGTAATCGGTTGCAAAAGAGCATTTCTAATTATTCTGAGCTTTATTTGTGATAGGATTGGCCGACTTTTTTTTAAAAAGAAAAAATTGAGAGCTTTTGGTAGTGAAGAAATAAAATGATTTTTGTGTTTTGTTAGGTTAAGTTTAAAATTAAGAGAGGAGAGAACTTGTAGGAAATGATTACATTACCCTCGAAAGTGACTAATCGTGCTTTACTTCTCCCTCTTTAAAAAAGCTGCTTCAAAGACATTAATCATGTTTTACTTTGCTGTCATTTTAAAAAAAAGGGTACTTTGGTCAAAACAAAACTCATATTTTAACCCTTTTTCAAAACAAAAAAATAATAATAAAAAAAAAAAAAAACTTTTAGAGAGAGAGAAAAGGGGGAGGGAAGGTCACGTGAGGAAGATGGGAAGGTCACGTGTATTCAGGGGTGGGCCTAAATTTATTCATGCAAATTACAGTGTGTGTGATGAATAATTACTGTTTGTTTTCTTTTGCTTTGGGGATGTTTTTTTTGTTTCTCTGTCCCAACACTGTGTGTGGGGTTCAATGCTTCAAGCAATTTGATTGGTTCAGCCTCTCAAGTCCAAACCCTACCTTTAGTTTCTCTCTCTTGCTACTGTCTTTAACATAAGTATTTAGTAATTTCAGATCAAACCGTATATTATCATTCCATATGATATTATTTAATTAATACTTAAAATTAATAATATAATAAAAATTTTACAAAACATGGTGATTGATTGATGAGATGAAAGATGATTCATTTAAGATTTTTACTTTATTATGATTTATGAATGGTGTTATTTTTTAAGCTTATTTTTATTTTAACGAAATTTAACTATTTTGAATAACAACATTTTATTCGCTTAACCGCTCGACCAACTAGTTGTCCCCGGCACAAATTTGGTGAAAGTGCACTGTTGGAGCGAGTGGTATCAAATTGATAAAATGAATCATTTTTTACTTAAATTTGGTGAAAAATCCGATTCACCGTTGGAGATGCTCTAATATTTGTTTAAATTAGATGCTCTTAAAAAAAATAAAGATAAAAATAATAAAAAAATTGTTCAGAAGGACAGAAATAAACAAACTTTAATTTGCTTTTTGACAAATTTGACTTATTGATATCTTTAAGGATTTTTTTCATATTCTTTTTAAAATTTTATGATTATCTAGAGAGACCCAAAAGTTAAAAAAAATAAATTTAAAAAAATGGCATAATTTAAAAAAAAAAAAAAAAAAAGAAGAACGAACTTATAAACTAGTGTTTAAAAAATCTAAATTAGATAGACAATGGTAGGTACTCCAAGAAGAATAATGTTAAGGATCATGAAAAAAAATATTATAAAAATGATCATAAAAAATTATTTACTTTTAGATTATAGATACAATAAAACACCACACTTTAATTAAAAAATAAAAAAAATTTATAATATATTTTATGATATTTTTTTTTATGATCCTTAATATTATTCCTCCAAGAATAATATCTAAGTAATTTTCCTGTTTCAGGCTTTATATAGAAGACTTGCCTCAACCTTACCTTCTCAAGGTGGGGGTCAATGAAAGAAAGCAAGAAAGTTCATAGAAAAAGCTAAAAGCTTAAAGCTTAAAGAAAGCTGCTAGCACAAAGCTAAGTGCTTTCCTCCATTCCATGTATCCTCTCTCTCTCTCTCTCTCTCTCTCTCTCTCTTCCCAATTGTGTTCTATTCTATCTATGAGTAAAGCTGAAAGAAACAGCACCCACTTCAACAGCTGTACAGGTAGGGATTGACTCTGCTTCATCTATAAGACACATTCAACCAAAAAGCACAAAGAAAATTCACCCATGTTAGACAACACTGGCTCAACACCTGGTCCTTCTTCTTCTTCTGATGCCTTCACTTCCTCAGAAAATGGTGTCTGCAACAACAAAAGAAAAAGAAGACCAGCTGGTACCCCAGGTACTCCAACATAAAATTGAAAAACATACATGTTTATAACTTTATATTGCATTTTGATTACTGGGTTTTGATGGGTTTTGATCGATCTATAGATCCAGACGCCGAAGTTGTCTCTCTTTCCCCCAAGACTTTATTGGAATCGGACCGATACGTCTGTGAGATTTGCAATCAAGGATTTCAGAGGGATCAGAATTTGCAGATGCACCGGCGGCGTCATAAGGTGCCTTGGAAGTTGTTGAAGAGGGAGTCGCCGGAGGTGAGGAAGCGGGTTTTCGTGTGCCCGGAGCCAAGCTGCCTCCACCACGACCCATGCCACGCCCTCGGCGATCTCGTCGGAATCAAGAAGCATTTCAGGAGGAAACATAGTAATAATAAGCAGTGGGTTTGTGAGAAGTGCTCCAAAGGCTATGCTGTTCAATCTGATTACAAGGCCCATCTCAAGACTTGTGGTACTAGAGGCCATTCTTGTGACTGTGGAAGAGTATTTTCCAGGTTTTCTTCTACTTTCTTTCCCCTTCCCGCCGGGCGGTATCGGCCGATACTGTCTAATATCATCTGACTAATACTATATAAGGCTATTGCCCTTTTCTTGCTTTCCTCTGGCCAACAATACCGGCCGATATTATCTGATATCGGCTGATATATAAACGTATTACCTTTATCTTATTTTCCTCCGGCCGACAATACTGTCTGCATCATACATACTGATACGTATTCTGATATCGTTATTTAAAACTGTATGCTCTACCGTCTCTATCTTTTATCAATGTGTTTGATGAAGAAGCAAAACGGGTTTTTATGAGTTTAGTAGGACAATAGACAAGCTTTTTATTCTTCAAGGAAACCCTAAAATTCCCACATAAATTTGCAAGAAAAGGGACATAAATATTAAATTATTAGAGCTTGTGATGATTCTGTGCATGATGTATATTCTTTTAGTTTAAATCTGAATGATTCTAAACCCAAGAAAACAAGTTTCATAGTACATGTTCTCAAGTTTAGCATTGTGTTTGTGTGTGATTTAGGAAAGCGATTGAATGGCAGTGAATCACAATTCCCAATAATTAGTTTCCATTGGCAAAGTAAATATGCCTATTTTTTGCTCTAAACTCAAAGTAGATAGATACATAGCCATTTACATAAATACACACAACAATTATAATTTATCTTTGTCATAGTTAATTAAAATATTATTATTAACCCAGTCATGATATAAGTCCATCCCATTAAAATCTTGATCTATTTTTTTATATTTTGTTTGTTGGTAACCCTACATGAACAAGCTTCGATTGCTTTCCGTGACTTAGTTCTAATACTTAAATGTTTCTCTTTCTTTTTTTTCTTTGTTCTTTTTTTGTTTTTTTGTTATAGACATGAAGATCAAGCCAAGCACTAGATTAAAAATTAATTAAATCACTTTTAAGTGTTTGATTTGAATCATTCTATATTTTGTTTTGTCTTTTCAGAGTTGAGAGTTTCATTGAACACCAAGACACTTGCACAGTCCGGCTGATCCAGCCGGACTTGCAGGCACTGCAGCCAGCCTGCTCGTCTCGAACGGCATCCAGCACGAGCCGTTCGAGCGACAACAACAATTTCAGCATTGCTCCATTGCCAAGACTCCCAATACCTACCGAACCCATCTTCCTATGCCCAGAGCGACACAGTTCTACCGGCAACGATCATCACCACAACTTGGAACTTCAGCTCCTGCCCTCGTCATCAAATCCATATTCTTCCCGTAATTGCGATGAAAACCATGAAACCAATTTGAAGCTGTCGATTGGGTCATGCAACCAAGAAAGGAAACATACAGAAGCGGCAATAGAAGCGTCGAGGATGAAGGAAGGCGCGAGCGAGCAATTGAAGTTGGCGATGGCGGAGAAAGCGTACGCAGAAGAGGCTAGACAGCAAGCGAAAAGGCAGATTGAATTGGCCGAGTTGGAATTTGCTAATGCTAAAAGAATTAGGCAACAAGCACAAGCCGAACTCGAGAAGGCCCAAGCTTTAAAAGAACAGGCAACCAAGAAAATAAGCTCAACTATTTTGCAAATTACTTGTCATTCTTGCAAGCGACATTTTCAGGCAACCACATCGACTGCACTGGCTGACGAAACCTCTCTCGCTGCAAGTTATATGTCGTCAGAGATTACGGGAGGGGAAGCAGAGTGAAACACCACACACAAACTTTGATTTTTCTTGAATCAAACTCTCTCTCTCTCTTTTTATCTTTCTTGTGAACGTTTTTTTTGTTTTTATTTTTATTGTGTTATTTTTGTATATCATTGCTTCTATTTGTTATGTTAAAACCATGTGTTTGTCAGTGTCTGGTGGTGGTGGTGGTGGCCTTTGAAGATGTTCATCATTCAATTGAGTGTTGTAATTTTTGTTTTTTATTTTTGAATTTTTTTTGAAATTTTTTGAAATTTTTTTTGGGTGTTGAATAATTCTTCGTTTGTTATCATGATGTTTAGTTAACATCTAATCAGTCTCATTAAACCACTTCAGAAAAAGCTAGTACGTACTATAAATGGTATCTATGAAAATAGGGAAATCCTACTGCACACTCTTATATATGTACCTTAGATTATGTTACAGTATTTTTGTCTTTAATTATGATTGATTTTTTTTTTTAATTATAACTTATAAGATTTTTTCTTGTGTTATTTAGTTATGATATTTTTTATTTTTAATTATGAGTTAAAAAATATAAAATTATTTTATTTTCTTCTTTAATTTTAAGGTACATATAGTACAAACATTTTAAAGGGTGTGTATCATAGTTTAATTATCACTTATTTGAATTTTTATTTTTATTTTTAAAAATAAGTACTGAATTGTAATTTTTTTTTATATTTATTACCCCATCCTTCCTAAAAAATTAGTCCATTATTTTATTTTTCATTGTCTTAATACATTAGTTCATTTTACCAAAATAACATTAATTTCCTATTTTGTCTTCCTTTTAAATTCATTAACATTAATATACACAAAAAGTATATTTATGATAATTAATTTTTTCAAAAAAGATTGTACTATTTTAATTTTAAATCAAAGAATAGTTTTAGAAATTTAATATTTTTGAAATGCAATAATTATACTATTAAAAAAATTAGATTTTCTAAAAGAAATCAATATTTTGAGACAGCCAGAATATTAAGACATTTTGAGAAGTAAGTTAAAGTTAGTTTTTTAATTTTTATTTATTTATTTTTTTTACTTTGTTTTCATAAGACGTACCAAAAAAAACAAAAAGTAATGTGACCTAAAAAAATTAAAAAATTAAAAATAGACCTAAGATTATTGCATATTATTAATTCTGCAATGAGTTCTATGATTTTAATTTGTTGATATTTTAAAATTATACATTTTGTGTTGTCATGACTCATGAGTATTTGGTTTCGCAGTAATCATTAAGATCTGAGCAGTATCATTAAATCACTTCCGAAAAAATATGCACTGCAATTGGTATTTTAAAATATCAAAAAGTATAATTTGTAGCATAAATTTCAAGTTCAGAAATCTCACTTTGTCCATAAGTTTTGAAGTATTATCCAATCACTTCTCTTACTTCCAAATTTATAATTTTTCTTAACTTTTAAAAAAATATTGATGTCTAAAAGATTCGTGACTTCAATTAGATAATGAAAAATGATTTCATCTTTTTCAGTTCTCTCTTGTTAAATTTTTTTATTATGTTTTTTGTAAATTGAGGGGAAGTAAAAAAAATTAAAAAATTAAAAAAATTAGGGAAACAATAATGGAATGGGTTAAATAATAATAGAAATTACAAGGACTCCTTTACAAAATAATTACAGGCTTCGTTAGGAATGTGGATTGTCTTTTTGGTTTTTTAGCTATTTTAGCCTGGGGCTAAAATAACCTCTTTCAAGATGGATATATATATATTTTTTTTAAACTTTTGTGAGAGAAAAAATAAAATAATTATAATTTGGATATGACAACTTTTAACCTGAAGTTAAAAAACCTATTTTGTCTTTCTGTGGTTATTTTAACCCCAACTCATCCCTAACGCACATGCCAAACCAAGACACAGAATCATAGAAATTTTTAAAATTTTAATTATTAAGATTCATAAATTTGCCACTTATTTAAAATTATTTTTAAGAAATCATAACAAATTATAATTTTTCTTACATAATAATTATCAATATAAATTAATAATAGTGTGTAATGTGTGAATGGCATAGGATGAACACACTTTAGGTTGGGCCAATGCAACATATGAATAAGAATATAATTTTTTCGATGTAACCAAAAAAAAATAAAAATAAAAAGAATATAATAATATTTTATACATGAAAATATTATTTAAAAAATAAATTAATGATTTTACATTCTTTGTGAGTATGTCGTATATCAATAATTTTAAATTTTAAATAATTTTTTATGATTAATACATTTCCTTCATCCCCTGGACACCATAGATAGAAAGGAGGTGTGGGAGTATATGACAGTGGAGGGCAGGGGTATCTCTTGCACTGTTGGTGGTACACTTAGATCCCTATACCTGACAAATCATGAAAAGAGTGCAACCTCCCAGACAAAGCTAATCTGTGATACTATGATGGGTCATTCACACTAATGGCCTTCTACTAGTATATATTCTTCTGAAAACCCGCATTTACTTTTTATTTTTTATTTTTTATTTTGTTTTGATATTTTCTTTTCACAATCTTGGTTGAGATTTCATAAGTTGGATATCTTGATGATACTTGTTCAATAACAAGCTATTCCCTGATTTCAAATATTAATGTCAAGATTTCTATCCGTGTTAATATGATCATGTTGTCGGATTATATAAAATAGTGTCGACTCATTTATCATTAATATTGAATAGTGTCTACTCATTTATCGTTAATATTGGTATTAAAATTATAATAATCGGTTGGTTAATTAGGATTTAAAAAAAAAGCATTGTGATTGATAATGATGACTGAAATAAGATGAAATTGTAAGAAATAGAGAGAGAGTCAAAAAAAAAAAAATTCTTAAAATTCTCATTTTGTGTAGAGATTGAGAGGGAGAAAGAAAAAAAAACAACAGCAACAACAACAACAACAAATTACTACTTTCTTGTAATACTAAAACTACTTTTGTAGTTACAAAAGAAATAAAGATCTTGGGATTTGCCCCATTAGTCTTGTAACCACACCTTTTTCACAATCTTGGTTGAGATTTCATAGGTTGGATATCTTGATGATACTTGTTCAATAACAAGCTATTCCCTGGTTTCAAATATTAATGTCAAGATTTCTACCCATGTTAATACGATCACGTTGTCGGATTATATAAAATAATGTCAACTCATTTATCATTAATATTGAATAGTGTCTACTCATTTATCGTTAATATTGGTATTGAAACTGTAATAATCGGTTGGTTAATTAGGATAAAAAAAAAAAAGCATTGTGATTGATAATGATGACTGAAATAAGATGAAATTGTAAGAAATAGAGAGAGAGTCAAAAAAAAAAAAATTCTTAAAATTCTCATTTTGTGTAGAGATTGAGAGGGAGAAAGAAAAAAAAACAACAGCAACAACAACAACAACAAATTACTACTTTCTTGTAATACTAAAACTACTTTTGTAGTTACAAAAGAAATAAAGATCTTGGGATTTGCCCCATTAGTCTTGTAACCACACCTTTTAGGGTGTGGTGAGGGAGAGATCAGAGGTTCAAATTGATGGAATAGAAACGAATCTTTTTAGTTATAATCTAATTATACTAACATACAAATGCTATTTTTGTCTGGAATATATATACATATAAGAAATAAAATATGTAAAAGGTTATTTTAGTAATATAATACAACGTAGCTCCATTGTTTTTTCTTTTTTCTATGTAGTGTAACCAAACAAGATAGGAAAGAAACAATTATCTGTTATGTGATTTTCTCTCCAATTTATTCAAATAAAATTTATCTTTTTTTTTTCTTTTTCTCTCTCATAACTTAAGTAACTATTTCTCCCCCCCTAAGTGGAGTTGGAGATGCTGCTGCGCATCCCGCGCAACAGCATCTACTGTGCAGCCAAATGGGCTTATTTCGGGCCCATTTTGATAATCTGAACCGTTCCTATTTTAAAATACATAAAGTAGAATATTTCTACAAAAAATCAAGTTAATTGGATATCGTTTACCTATTCATCTACCCACATTTGTATCTACAAAAATAAATAACAATTTTAATTTAAGTATTAAAATGAATATAAATGTGTGTGGATGAATAAGTAAACGATATCTGATTAACTTAATTTTTTGCAGGCATATTCTACTTGATATACTCTAAAGTGTGAACGGTTCGAATTATTAAAATAGATCCCAAAATAAGCCCACTTGACCACACAGCAGATGCTGCTGCGCGGGATGCGCAATAGCATCCCCAATTCCCTCCTAAGTTATCAAATGGAATGTAAACTTCTAGATTTAATAGAGCAATATTATACATAATCTTATTTTTTATCTCATTTTTCAACTCCTAAACACAAAGTAATGGTACCCACTTTCATAAATGCATATGAGAATCACCCATTTTTGTCTTGAAGTGAACAAATAAAATAAGAAATAAAATTATATTTAGCATTTTAAAAATTTTTTTTTTATAGGTATATGTATCGGCTAATTTTTTAAACTTGAGATGTTCCCATTAAAAAAAAAAAAAATGTCTAAAAACTATATTGGTATTTCTTTCAAGAGTTACCTCACGAGTTGTGAGATCTGTATGTATATATGTGTGATGGATGGGAAAAGAATGACAGAGAAAAGAAAAGTTCACTATCTTTATATAAGAGGCTTATTTTTGTAGAAATTCACCTTTCAAAGTGATGGACCTAGCTCCTCTTTATTTCTTACAAGAACTAGAGATCTTCTTTTATGAAAATAGATGATAAATGGTGGGATAAAGTCATATCACCAAATCACACAATTGCATTTGGAATTATCTATTATTTTAGAATAAGGTGTTTATTAAAATGATATTTAATTATAAAGATATCAATTATGGATCATTCTCGTAAAAAATTGTCTACATTTTTTGTAAGAATACAATTTTATAAGGAGAAATTATTCATAAATCATTCATCACCTGCTTATATTCCACTTAATCCAAATTATTTCCTTATATTCCAATAAGAATTTTTTAGTAATTTTAGGGTAATTTTGTATTTTGATGATATATTATAACTTTTATGTATTAAATTAAAAATTTTGAAGTTATCCAAAAATATGAAAAGGAGTCGACTGAAGAAAGTATAACACTTTATATATTAAATTGGAAAGTCATCGAAAAAATGGAAAGAGTCAACTCCAAAAAAAAAAAAAAAAAAAAAAAAAAAAAAAAAAAGGGTAGATTCAGTAATTTTGGGTAAGCCAAAAAGGAACTGAAACTTTTATTTGAAAATTTGTGTAGTTCAAATTTATTCCAAATGTAGAGAATTCAATAATTTTACATGAGAATAAATAAATTACTTAAAATTTTATTAAAAACTATGTATCGTTCAAATTCATTTTAAATGCATATGTCAACTTATAAAAATTAGATTTGAACTTTCGATAAAATTTTAAATATTTTTTTGAGAACTTAAATTACTGAAGTAGATTATAAAATACCATAACCAGTCATTATGGGTTCCTGCTAACATTTTTGTCCTTTTCAAAAAAAGAAGAAAGAAAAATTGTTTTAATATGTACATTGGTTTCAAAACACTTTTTATACAAATTTTAACATTAAATAATGTCTTATGAGCACTTGGTTGATTATCTCAAACCGTTCACCAATTTTTTCATCATGATTTCAAATTTAAGTAAAAACTTGATTTAATCAAATTTTTATCAAAATTTTTTAAAAAATTCTCTTATCCTAACTTTTACTTTTCATTAAATTTGATTAAAAAAAACCTTGAATGCTTCATCTTTTTAAAAAAATTTAAGAGCATCTCTAATGTTGAATAAAAAATTTTATCAAATTTGAGTAAAAAAATAATGAAAAGTTTGATTTGACACCTTTCACTCCAATACTAAAATAAGAATTTTCATTAAATTTTTCACATCTCCGATTGTCCAAGAGGACGTCCAAACATGAACAAAAAAAGCTATCAAATTGCCTTAGGTGGACATCTGAAAGGACATTCAGGGGAACATCCGATCCAATGGTAACAATTTATATTTGATGAAGAATCAAACCTCCTTCCATTTGATGAAATATCTGCATCTTATTCTATTTGATAGCACTTTAACAAAAACGTTGGAGGTCACTTTTTCAGACTTTTTCATCAAATTTAAATTTGAGGATAGATTTGAGTAAAGGTTGGAGATGATCTAACAAATTCATATTTGATAAAGGAATAGATGAATTATCAATTTGATGGAAAAATAAGTTTTTTGTGATTTGATAAAAATTTGATAAAACGATTGAAAATACTTTTTGAGCATTTTGATTTAAATTTAATAAAAGAAAATGTGAAAGATTGGAAATACTCTAAACATTTAGGGCTTGTTTGGTTTGTTTTTGGGAGAGTTGTTTTTGAAAAAAAATTTGGGGGGAGAGTTTAGAAATTTTTTTGGTTTGTTTGGTTGTATATTTTAGGAGAGTTATTTTTTGGGAGTTTACGATGATTTGACATTTTGGGAGAATTTGAGTAGATGTGTGTGAGAGAAAAAGTGATTGAGAAGGTGAGAGAAGAGAGAAAAAGTGATTGATTGATGTGTAAAAAAGAGAAAGTGATTTTGAAATTTTTTTGAGAAAAACTCAAACCAAACAATTTTTAAATTTTTTTTTTTTAAAACTCATCTTCCAAATACAAACCAAACATACCCTTACTTTCTTTGAACTTGTTTGATGCATCTTCCTGCTAATTAAAAGTATTTTTTTCTCTGTTTCTCAAGAATTAATTTTTAATTTTTTTTAAAAATTATTTTTACTTTATAAATTATAAATAGAAACGGGATCAACATTCTAACACAAGCACATTGATAAGTTCCACCAAACAAGGTTTTATTGGCAAAGCTATTGGCTCCACTTATTATTTAGAGTTTGTTTGGGAATTGATTATTTTATATTTTCGTAATTTTTTAATTTTATAAAATAATATACAAAAAAAATAAAGAAAATAATGTAAGAATTTATAGTGACTTTTTTACTAAAATAACATATTTACAAACAAGGCCAAAATAATATTATTGGAGGCTAATAAATTACAAATTAGTAATATCGTAATGTTAAAAATTCTACCAAATGTTTAATATGGGTGTGAGACCCACACAATATGTGTAGCATTTTTTTATTATAATTTGATAAATCTAATCCCAAATTTTATTTTAAAAAAATCAATTTATAACACATTTATTTTATACTGACCTTTGCACCAATTCAATTCCTACTATATAAACATAATATATAAGGGTGTTTTGAGAAGTTGATAAAAAGTTAATTTTTAAAATTTTTTAACTTATTTTATCTTTTTATGAATAAATTATGTAAAAGGTGGTGTGACTTAAAATTGATAAAAAATTAAAAATTAACTTTTTACCGGTTTTCCAAAAGAGCACCACCAATTCAATTCCTACTATATAAACATAATATATAGGGTATTTTGAGAAGTTGATAAAAAGTTAATTTTTTAAATTTTTTAACTTATTTTATCTTTTTATGAGTAAATTATGTAAAAGGTGGTGTGACTTAAAATTGATAAAAAATTAAAAATTAAAAATTACCTTTTTATTAATTTTCTAAAAGAGTACATAATTTTTTTTTCTCTAGAATAATAACATTTTTAATAGAGAGAGAGAGAGAGAGAGAGAGAGAGAGAAATGATGAGTACGTTTTCACAATAATTGAACATGATTTATGTAAGCTCAGAGCTCTGGTAAGTCTGGTTATCCCTAAATAGGATGCCTTGTCTGATTCTATCTAGTTGCCCTTCCCTTCCCTTTGGTGTAGAATTTTAGGAAGAAGCTAAGCTCTCACTAGTATATATCCCTGACTTCTCACCTAATTCCCTCTAATTTTGGAGAGAGAGAGTGAGAGAGTCATTTACAAGCAAAATTAAATGCATTATTGGGATGGTAAGAGAGAGAGAGAGAGAGATAAAGAAAGAAAGAGAGATATGGAGAGGGTCGTTTTCAACATTATGTTCCTTATAAATGCATACAAAAACACCATGTTTTTCAGTGCCACAGTTGAAATGGTTAAAAGACAGGCACTCGTCCCTCTCATAAAAAAACAACACACAAACACATATGCTCACTCTCCTATTTTCTCTCTCCTCTCTCTCTCACTTTTTCTCAGAATCAGTCCAGCAGATTGCAGGTGCCACAGTCAGCTTTTTCATTTATTTATTGTTATAAATTTATTTTATTTTACGTACCATCCCTTTATCATTTATTTAGCGAGACCACACACAACACAACACTATACTCTCAGTTTGTCAAAGCTATGAAAAGTTTGAAACCAAAACCAAAAGAGAGACTGTGAATGGGTTAAAAAAGGTGATGAAAAAAAAAAAAAAAAACACTTCATGTGAGTGTTGATTTTCTTTCACAATTCAAACCAAAGCAAAAAAAAAATAAAAAAAAGCAAAGGACGAGAGGACCATGGGGTGCACCTATAGTTATGGTTTCGTATTTTGCACATTTTTTTTTTTTTTTTGTTGTGGGGGGACCCACGTGCAACCCTTTTTGACAACTTTAAAAGCAGGTTCTTTTTTTTTTTCAATTTTTTTTTTTTTTGTGGCAGTAGGGTTTTATTGAATTGGATTTAGTATGGATATGGTCTTTTATTTCTCTTTTTAACATTTTGACAGCGTGGTGTGTTGAAGTGCTTTTCCTCTGCGCACCCATTTATGAAATGCTAACATATATCAATATATATATGTGTGGATGTATGTATGTATGTATGTATGTATGGAATGCCCTTATATGTGAATGGTGGGAAAAAGTGACTTTGAGCCCCAAGTCAAAATTGGGTAGCATGGAGCTCTCTTTTTCAAGGGAAAGCAAGAAACATAGGAGATAAAATGACCATTTTAGCCATATGGAGATGGTAAAAATTCGTAACAAAATCAGAAGATATTTTGGCTCTCATTCATCAAAAAATTATTTGAAGCTTAAAAACGTTGGTTTTAAAAAAAGGATGGCTTTGTCTCACGTTCACATGTTTATTTTGATGATAATATTCATTAATTTTTTAGGTTTATGTTGGTGTCATAATTAAACGAACCAATCAAAAGATTACACGTGACAAGTAGGGAGAATTATATAAATATAAGAACCATTAAAGAATCTCACCTTCGAAACAGCTCATGTGAGCAACATGTGCAAGTTTCAAAAGTTGTAGCTTTAATTGACACGTGAGAAGCGCATGGAAGAAAAGTTATCAAAGGAGCGGTTATCGGCGATTACATACTCACAAAGATAAGTAATGGCCCCAAGAAGTATAAAAAATAACGGAGATCAAATCACGGTGAGAGGTAGCAGCACAACTGTGAAGGCGATAAATAGATAGAAACAAAGATGGAGATAGCTTCTGATCAAATTTACACTCTACATCTTTGTTATTTTATTTATTTTTAAATTTCAGCGCTGTACTTACTTTTTATAGGAGTAGATTACAATAACTCTTGAATTTCCAGAACTAAGTCAAAACTTCAAAATTGTCTTTACTAAAGGTATCAATTTGTAATTGCATTATTCAGTTAATCAATTACATTTATGTTCAATCTCTTCCTCCCAATCTGGTTTCGTTTGGGAAGTGGGTTGACTTTTTAACATTTTTAGCTTGGGCTAAAAAATTTAAAAACGTTTGGGTTGGGTTTTTTTTAATTTTTTTGACTTTTTAATTTTTTTAACTTATTTCGTCTTTCTGTGACTATTTTAACCTTTTAGCCCTATGCCAAACCAAGGCTTTATTTTGAATTCAAGTTATATTATATTGGTTCTTACTACAACACATCACAATAAAGAAAAGTCTTTTTTATTGAGACTAAAAGAATCTCATCACAATCGTCTGATAAATTAATTGGCTTATAAAATTTTTATAAGAATTGTGTGAGTGATTTTCTGACCGCACTGCAATCTTAGTACTTAGCTGGAGAGTACCGGCAGAATAGATTAAGTCCGACCTGCAACAGAAAGAAGAGTTTCCGGCGGTGACTCATCCACCCGGAAGCACTCTGACGATCAAGTCAGTACTCAATATCTCTCAAAGATAACCAATAGTGCTTAACTCACTAGACAGAATATCAAAAGCATACCTTAGACCCATGGGGGTGCCTCCCTTTTATAGCCAACATAATCCTAGTCCCAATAGAAGCCTAGTTCTAATGGACTTAAGATTACTGCTAATCTTGGACTCCTAGTTGAATTAGGATAAACTCTCTAAGAGCCCCATCTTTACCCAAACTGAAGTCTTCTCCCATTCTAGGACTCTTGTCCCTTATCTTCTTATCTCGGATTTCGGTATCTTCGGAGATAACCTCGGCCTTGCCGAGATCACCTCGGCGTCATGACCAGAACACGTGGCACCTCGGCTAGCACTTCGGTGACACCCCAGCCACGTGTTGTTATTCAAAATTTTTATGTCCCCACAACTGCCCCTAGGTTCTATTACCTCGGCATCCTGAGGTGATGGAACCTATATCATTTCTTCGAATTTAGCACATCGGCTAAGTTTACTCCATTATTTGTTGCCGAAGTCAAAACTCGTCAGTTCAATATGACCAAGACCTATAGTCTGCTTTCATCAATGTTTTGGAACTAACAACCAAGCTTTGTTCGAGTTTCTCAGCCGAAACCATCCTCCTAGCCGAGGTATTTGCTTCATTGAATCAAGAACTCCAAGAGTGTCATCACGTATGAAAGCTGTCACGCACAGCAACCCAACCGTTTCAGTCATGCGTCTTTCCCTCACTAGATTGTACTTTGTTTTCTTTTTGAAGTAATGTAAACTCTTCACATTGCCGATGTGTTTTTAATACAACAACTCTTTTGCTTTTGAATGCTTGCATGCTTGCTTTGTATGCCTCCATACTTCAATCCTCGTGCAATCTTCTCGGGGTAATACACCTCGGTTTATACAAACTGATGTTTTACCTCGATAAGTACCCAAGTACTTTAATTTGATACAACCTTAGCCCTGACTTGTAAATTTATCACAAATTTTAACAAGTACAAGACATATCCTTTGTTTTACTTCAACTTGTAAACTTTTTTCAAATTTCAATCATTGTTTAAATAATGATATCGGCTTAACTTCAATTTGTAATTTGTCCACAAATTTCAACAAGTGTTAAACAATGATCTCGGTTTCAACTTGTAAATTGTCCACAAATTTCAACAAGTGTTAAACAATGATCTTGGTTTAACTTCAACTTGTAAATTGTCCACAAATTTCAACAAGTGTTAAACAATGATTTCGGTTTAATTTCAACTTGTAAACTTTTCTCAAGTTTAAACAAGTGTTAAACACTATCTCGGCTTAATTTCAACTTGTAAACTTTTCTCAAGTTTAAACAAGTGTTAAACCTTAGTCTTTAACTTGTAAACTTTTCTTAAGTTTAAACAAGCGTTAAACATCATCTCGGTTTAACTCTGCTTGTAAACTTTTCTCAACTTTCAACAAGCGTTAAACATCATCTCGGTTTAACTCTGCTTGTAAACCTTTCTCAAGTTTAAACAAGTGTTAAACCTTAGTCTTTAACTTATAAACTTGTCTCAAGTTTAAACGAGCGTTAAATATCATCTCGGTTTAATTCTGCTTGTAAACTTTTCTCAAGTTTTAAAAAGCGTTAAACATCATTTCGGTTTAACTTCAACTTGTAAATTATTACAAATTTCAACAGGTGTTAAACATTATCTCGGTTTAACTTCAACTTGTAAATTGCTACAAATTTCAACAAGTGTTAAACAATAATCTCGGTTTAACTTCAACTTGTAAATTGCTATAAATTTCAACAAGTGTTAAACAATAATATCTCTTCTCTTTGCCCTCTGCATGGCTTTCACATGCTCTTTTGTGGACCTTATAAAAGGTCTTCAACCTAGCTAACTACAGTCTGACCTTGTATGTTTTCTTTTTATCTTCTGGGATCTGAGATCTGCTCACTGAGCTTTTCTTTTCTCGGGCTTAAGTGCCGAGGTCTTGTCTGCTGGAATCTTGGATCTGCTCTCTCAGGTTAAGCTCTTCTCTTCTCGGACCTACTTATCTAGGCTGAGATCTTGTCTTCTGGGATCCGGGATCCAGGATCTGGAATCCGGGATCCAGGATCTGGAATCCGGGATCTGCTCACTTGGGCTGAGCTCTTCTATACTTGAATGTCATCTCCTTGGGAGCACTCATGCCCCCTGTCTTTGCGTCCCTTCTGGAAGGGTCTTCACTCCGTTTATGTCGACATATTCTCCATCTTTGCTAAACTCGTCGTTTCCGATGCGTTGATCTTGTACAGTGATGGCCATCTATTCTCCTTTCTTTCCCACATGCGGCGCCAAATTGTGTGAGTGATTTTTTTACCGCACTGCAATCTTAGTACTTAGCTAGAGAGCACCGACAGAATAAATTAAGCCTGAACGACCTGCAACAGAAAGAATAGTTTCCGGCGGTGGCTCGTCCATCTAGGGGGACTCCGACGATCAAGTCAGTACTCAATATCTCTCAAAGATAACCAATAGTGCTTAACTCACTAGACAGAATATCAAAAGCATACCTTAGACCCATGGGGGTGCCTCATTTTTACAGCCAACATAATCCTAATCCCAATAGAAGCCTAGTTCTAATGGACTTAGGATTACTGTTAATCTTGGACTCCTAGTTGAATTAGGATAAACTCTCTAAGAGTCCCATCTTTACCCAAACTGAAGTCTTCTCTCATTCTAGGACTCTTGTCCTTTATCTGGTTATCTCAGATTCCGGTATCTTCGGAGATAACCTCGGCCTTACCGAGATCACCTCGGCGTCATGACCAGGACACATGGCACCTCGGCTAGCACTTCGGTGACACCTCGGCCACGTGTCGTTATTCAAAATTTTTATGTCCCCACAAGAATTTTTCAAATCATTAGTGGTATGGAAAAATTACATTTCTACATTCTTAAAATAATTCACGAACTCAACTAGAAAATAGTTAGCTGTTTCAATTTGTTCTGTAGAAGTCTTCTTAAAAGTCAATGCTAAAATAAGGGTTGGTTTGGGATGTCCTAAAAAAGTGCACTTTTTGACTTATTGGTGGGTTTGGGTTGGGTTTGGGTTGGGTTTGATGTGATGTGTTAAAGAGGTGATGTGACTTAAATAAGATGATGTAACTTAAATAGGATAGTGACTTTTTGACTTTTTATAGTAATAATTCATTCCTCTAAAATTAGAGCTCATGTGAAAAATAAAATAAAAAAAAGCCCAAAATATCATATCAGATGGGATTCACACACACATTAAAATTATTAGAGCTCATTTTCTAGATCTCTTAAATATTTTTCTTACGCTATTTTTGGTTAGGAGATTTGAGGAGAGATTTGGAAAGGGAAAGAAAAAAGTTAGGTGAAATGTGAATAAAATATACTTACATTTCACTTAATTTCACACACATTTTTCCTTTCTTTTTCCAAATGTCTCTCCAAATTTTCCAACTAAACACAATATTAGTATTTTGATATATGTCTTGGTTGAATCATAAATATTGTGTTTTGACTCAGTTGCAGATGCTATTGGGGGTGTTTGTTTCAGCTTTTCAGAGCTAACTTATGGCTTTTAGCTTTGAAAAAGTTATTTTGGACTGTTTGGTTAAACTTATTTCAAACAGCTTCTGATTCTAACAGCTTATTTTAACTCAAAAAAGCTGATTCTGAGAAGCTGCTCACCCCTTGCTTCTGATTATCAGCTTCTGCTGTGGACATGTTAATTTATGGTTATACTCTTAAATTTTTTTATTTTTTATTTTTTTAAAAATAGAAAAAGACTCAAATGGACTATAGATTATTATTATTATTTTTTATGAGAAATGTAGACAAACAAAAAATAAAAATTAATTGAAAAAGCTATTTCACAGCTTATTTAACAAACACTACTCAGCAACTTAAATCTATAATCCAACAGTTACACCAAACAGATTAACAACTTCTGATTAAAGTCATAATGTATAATCTGTTAAGCTAAAATCTATAAGTTGTTTTAACAGTTACACCAAACGAGGCCATACTCACAAAGAGAAGTAATGGCCCCAAGAAGAATAAAAAAATAAAGGAGATCAAATCACGGTGAGAGGTAGCACCACAACTGTGAAGGCTATAAAT
Source organism: Camellia sinensis (assembly GCF_004153795.1). NCBI lineage: Eukaryota > Viridiplantae > Streptophyta > Magnoliopsida > Ericales > Theaceae > Camellia > Camellia sinensis. The sequence goes on from NW_021026771.1 coordinate 789,378, forward strand.
AGATAGAAACAAAGATGGAGATAGCTTCCAACCAAATTTAGACTCTACATCTTTGTTATTTTATTTATCTTTAAATTTCAGCACTGTACTTACTTTTCATAGGAGTAGATTACAATAATTCTTGAATTTCCAGAACTAAGTCAAAACTTCAAAATTGTCTTTACTAAAGGTATCAATTTGTAATTGCATTATTCAGTTAATCAATTACATTTATGTTCAATCTCTTCCTTCCAATCTAGTTTCGTTTGGGAAGTGGGCTGACTTTTTAACTTTTTTAGCTTGGGCTAAAAAATTTAAAAACGTTTGGGTTGGGTTTTTTAAAATTTTTTGGACTTTTTGATTTTTTTAACTTATTTCGTCTTTTTGTGGCTATTTTAACCTTTTAGCCCTATGTCAAACCAAGGCTTTATTTTGAATTCAAGTTATATTATATTGGTTCTTACTACAACACATCATAATAAAGAAAAGTCTTCTTTATTGAGACTAAAAGAATCTCATCACAATCGTCTGATAAATTAATTGGCTTATAAAAATTTTATAAGAATTATGTGAGTGATTTTCTGACCGCACTGCAATCTTAGTACTTAGTTGGAGAGCACCGGCAGAATAGATTAAGTCCGAACGACCTGCAACAGAAAGAAGAGTTTCCGGCGGTGGCTCGTCCACCCAGGGGCACTCTGACGATCAAGTCAGTACTCAATATCTCTCAAAGAAAACCAATAGTGCTTAACTCACTAGACAGAATATCAAAAGTATACCTTAGACCCATGGGGGTGCCTCCCTTTTATAGCCACCATAATCTTAGTCCCAATAGAAGCCTAGTTCTAATGGACTTAGGATTACTGCTAATCTTGGACTCCGAGTTGAATTAGGATAAACTCTCTAAGAGTCCCATCTTTACCCAAACTGAAGTCTTCTCCCATTCTAGGACTCTTGTTCCTTGCCTGCTTATCTCGGATTCCGATATCTTCGGAGATAACCTCGGCCTTGCCGAGATCACCTCGGCGTCATGACCAAGACACGTGGCACCTCGGCTAGCACTTCGGTGACACCTCAGCCACGTGTTGTTATTCAAAATTTTTATGTCCCCACAACTGCCCCTAGGTTCTATTACCTCGGCATCCTGATGTGATGGAACCTATATAATTTCTTCGAATTTAGCACATCGGCTAATCTTACTCCATTATTTGTTGTCGAAGTCAGAACTCGTCGATTCAATATGACCAAGACCTATAGTCTGCTTTCATCAATGTTTTGGAACTAACAATCAAGCTTTGTTCGAGTTTCTCAGCCGAAACCATCCTCCTAGCCGAGGTATTTGCTTCATTGAATCAAGAACTCCAAGAGTGTCATCACGCGTGAAAGCTGTCACGCACAACAACCCAACCGTTTCAGTCATGCATCTTTCCCTCACTAGATTGTACTTTGTTTTCTTTTTGAAGTAATGTAAACTCTTCACATTGCCGATGTGTTTTTAATACAACAACTCTTTTGCTTTTGAATGCTTGCATGCTTGCTTTGTATGCCTCCATACTTCAATCCTCGTGCAATCTTCTCGGGGTGATACACCTCGATTTATACAAACTGATGTTTTACCTCGATAAGTACCCAAGTACTTTAATTTGATACAACCTTAGCCCTGACTTGTAAATTTATCACAAATTTTAACAAGTACAAGACATATCCTTTGTTTTACTTCAACTTATAAACTTTTCTCAAGTTTCAATCATTGCTTAAATAATGATCTCGGCTTAACTTCAACTTGTAATTTGTCCACAAATTTCAACAAGTGTTAAACAATGATCTCAGTTTCAACTTGTAAATTGTCCACAAATTTCAACAAGTGTTAAACAATGATCTTGGTTTAACTTTAACTTGTAAATTGTCCACAAATTTCAACAAGTGTTAAACAATGATTTCGGTTTAACTTCAACTTGTAAACTTTTCTCAAGTTTAAACAAGTGTTAAACACTATCTCGGCTTAATTTCAACTTGTAAACTTTTCTCAAGTTTAAACAAGTGTTAAACCTTAGTCTTTAACTTGTAAACTTTTCTTAAGTTTAAACAAGCGTTAAACATCATCTCGGTTTAACTCTACTTGTAAACTTTTCTCAAGTTTCAACAAGCGTTAAACATCATCTCGGTTTAACTCTGCTTGTAAACCTTTCTCAAGTTTCAACAAGCGTCAAACATCATCTCGGTTTAACTCTGCTTGTAAACTTTTCTCAAGTTTAAACAAGTGTTAAACCTTAGTCTTTAACTTATAAACTTTTCTCAAGTTTAAACGAGCGTTAAATATCATCTCGGTTTAATTCTGCTTGTAAACTTTTCTCAAGTTTCAACAAGCGTTAAACATCATCTCGGTTTAACTTCAACTTGTAAATTGCTACAAATTTCAACAAGTATTAAACAATAATCTCGGTTTAACTTCAACTTGTAAATTGCTACAAATTTCAACAAGTGTTAAACATTATCTCGATTTAACTTCAACTTGTAAATTGCTACAAATTTCAACTAACTTCAACTTGTAAATTGCTACAAATTTCAACAAGTGTTAAACATTATCTCGGTTTAACTTCAACTTGTAAATTGTTACAAATTTCAACAAGTGTTAAACAATAATATTTCTTCTCTTTGCCCCCTGCATGGCTTTCACATGCTCTTTTGTAGACCTTATAAAAGGTCTTCAACCTAGCTAACTGTAGTCTAACCTTGTATGTTTTCTTTTTATCTTCTGGGATCTGAGACCTGCTCACTGAGCTTCTCTCTTCTCGGGCTTAAGTGCCGAGGTCTTGTCTGCTGGAATCTTGGATCTGCTCTCTCAGGTTGAGCTCTTCTCTTCTCGGACCTACTCATCTAGGCCGAGATCTTGTCTTCTGGGATCCGGGATCCAAGATCTGGAATACGGGATCTGCTCACTTGGGTTGAGCTCTTCTATACTTGAATGTCATCTCCTTGGGAGCACTCATGCCCCCTGTCTTTGCGTCCCTTCTGGAAGGGTCTTCACTCCGTTTATGTTAACATATTCTCCATCTTTGCTAAACTCGTCATTTCCGATATGTTGATCTTGTATAGTGATGGCCATCTATTCTCCTTTCTTTCCCACAGACGGCGCCAAATTGTGTGAGTGATTTTTTGACCGCACTGCAATCTTAGTACTTAGCTAAAGAGTACCGGCAGAATAAATTAAGTCCGAACGACCTGCAACAGAAAGAATAGTTTCCGGCGGCGGCTCGTCTACCTGGGGACACTTCAACGATCAAGTCAGTACTCAATATCTCTCAAAGATTACCAATAATGCTTAACTCACTAGACAGAAATCAAAAGCATACCTTAGACCCATGGGGGTGCCTCCCTTTTATAGCCAACATAATCCTAGTCCCAATAAAAGCCTAGTTCTAATGGACTTAGGATTACTGTTAATCTTGGACTCCTGGAACTCTCTAAGAGTCCTATCGTTACCCAAACTGAAGTCTTCTCTCATTCTAGGACTTTTGTCCCTTATCTGCTAATCTCGGATTCCGGTATTTTCGGAGATAACATCGGCCTTGCCGAGATCACCTCGGCGTCATGACCAGGACACGTGACACCTCGGCTAGCACTTCGGTGACACCTCGGCCACGTGTCGTTATTCAAAATTTTTATGTCCCCACAAAAAATTTTCAAATCCTTAGTGGTATGCAAAAATTACATTTCTACGTTCTTAAAATAATTCACGAACTCAACTAGAAGATAGTTAGCTGTTTCAATTTGTTCTGTAGAAGTCTTCTTATAAGTAAATGCTAAAATAAGTCACTTGTTTAGTAACTTTATTAACTTTTTAGTTAACCTTTTTTTTTTTTTTTTTTTTTTAAAGTCTGTCTAAATTACACAATCCAAAAAATTTAAAAAGAATTTTTTAGAAAGAATTTCCATTGAAGACAAAGTAAGTTCAAAAGCAAGTTACCTTTGAAGCTAGAGCTTAAGAATTAATTTTTATTTTTATTTTTCTTTTTAGCTGAAATAAGTCTTCTTTATGTATATACATATAATTTGTTAGCTTATTTATGAAATAAATCGACTTTGTCTTTTTTCAGAAAATAAAAAATAATTTTTCACTTATTGAGTTTAAAAAGTCAAATAAGTTAGATTATATGTAAGTATCAAAAGAGGCCTTATGTTGATCCAAAAAAATCTTTTATCATAAAAACCCAAAAGTTTGTCCAACGACCCAAACTTACTTTTCAAGGTAAAATTATTTAATCTATTGCCTGATTGGTTAGAATTTTTACACCTCATTAAGAGATTAATGATTCAAATTTCTCCATATATGAAAGTTATTCCCCGTGTATTTTGTAAGACTTTACTCTCCCACTTTGGGAGTTTCTTTGTATAATTTATGTCACTACAATATATAAGATTTTTAGGAATCTAATTTTTTTATTCTCAAAAATAAACAGAAAAATATTTGAGACCGTCATAAATCTTCCACAATTCAACCTAAAATAATGCGATTTGACAAGTATCAATTTTTGATTGGTTACATACTCAATGATATGAGGACCTACCACCTCTGCCACATCATTGTGGATGCATTTGTAGGTGCAAAATGTGAATCTCTAGTATTATTGAAATAAAAATTAAGGTCATCCCCAAAAGTCAGAAAGAACTTTTAGCAACCAAATTTTGAAAATATCGCTAAAGTTTTTTCACTTGAGGCAAAAAATTGATCTCAAAAGTGTAGTAATTAATTACTAAATATCTAATTTCATTATTAAATATATAATAATGACACTTTTGACAACTAAAATATTTCATCCTTAAAAAGTGATTTTATTTTAAAAATTTTTTTATATTTAATCTTCGTCATTATAATTATAATTCATTGAGTCTCAAAATAATATCACAATTGAATCAAATATATATATATATATATATAAGTATTCATTTTCAAATTTCAAATAAATAATTTGCAAGAGTGCAAGCGCAGTCATACCCAAGACATAAGTAAGAACACAAACAATTCATAAAGATTTTGTTGAAAAAGAGAAAAGTACAAAAGTAGCCTTCTTCAAAGCTAAGAACACACACAATAAACTCGCAATCAGTGTGTAAACAGATTGAACAAAGAAAGGTTGCTACAGGAGAAATCTAAACCAAGCAAAATTGCTTGTCCTTTTAGATAAAATGGAAACGATGTGTATGGTAGGGAGTTTGTTTCCATGTTCTCAATAATGATCAATAAATTGACAACCGATTGTGATGTATTTTACTTTCAATGCTTTGAGAAACAAAGTTTAAGATTTATGATTCTAGTAAAATAAGGATTATAAAGATTCCTAACAAAGACTAGCATGCCTGTATTGTGCAGCTTATTGCAACTTAAAAATTGATAATCAGAAATCAAAAGTTACAACATTCCTACCCCCTTTTCCTACTTTCCATTAATCAATTTTTTTATTTTTTTTTTTCAAACTATCTAAGTTATTTTTCCAGATAAATTGAAGCAAAAATTGCACTAAATATTCTTGCACATATTTAAAAAAGAAAACAGAAAAATGGTGTAAGCAGTTTTGTAAGCTACACCAAACAAGGCCATATTGTCAGCAAAAGAATAAGAAAATTGCGTGGCTGATAAAAAAATATGGATGGAGATTCTTGCTGGAAAAATTTAGAAGTGAATGGAAATGGATTCCATTCGAATGAAGGGTTGCAACACTTTATGGTGTCTCTTCATTTTAAAGGGTGTGACCCAAGGGTAGTGGCTCTCCATTTTAAAGGGTATGACCGAAGGGACACGTCCCTTTTTCGTGTCTTTTCTGTTCAAACTGAATATGTGCCAACAAGCTTACATAAAGGCAGCCCTCATTCCAGTTTTATTCATTCCGAAATTCCGGAAATGCCTTTCTTTCTTTTCTTTCTTTCATACATTCAGTGTTCATCCGTGAGTCTAAATTCTTGTGAGTGCAAAACATAATTTTGGTTCACTGTACAATCAAAGAATATGCTCTCTTTGGTTATGGTGATTGTTGTATCTTGAAGACAGGACGTCCATTGTTCTCAAGCATCAATGGAGATGACGAAATTCTGTCTCAAAAACACAGTGTTTAAACACTGACCTCAATCACAAACTTATTTATAAACCATCTGCAGAAGTACTGTATGGTTTAATTTTCTTGTTTATTTTATTTTATTTATTATTTGCTTAAATTAATTATTTGCCGAAATTATCTCCAATAATTTTATGACATAATTTCATACACTGTTTTCTGTATTATAGTATTAGTTTTCGGTTAAAATTAATTTTTAGCAAATTAATTTTTCAATACATACAACATATTAGAACTCTGGTTTTATATTGTTTTGATTTATTTATTACATATTCGTTCATTAACTTTTACCCGAATCTATATTTGAGTATAACCCTTTTTCGATTAAATTTGGTTTTGGTTGTAGATTTTTTTTTTTAATATCTGTATTTTGTCTTTTTTTTCTTGGACTTGATTGGGGATTTTTACCCGTATCAATATTGTTATGGAACTCTGTTTGATCTTATTTGAGTTTGGAGTTTCCTATAGATATTGAATACTATTCTTACATCTTTGTTTTAAAGTTAGTAATTTTTCAATAGAACTTTATTTATTTATTTTTTTTCTGGTTTTCTTTCTAGTTTTTCGTTTACAGTAAACTTTGGTTGGTTTCTCTGTGCTGTTACTTGATTTTTTTTTAAAAAAAAAAATTTTTCCCAAATTTATATTGTAGTAGAACTCTGTTTATTGTTGTCCTAATAATTTCTATTGTACTAGTTTATTTGGACAATATTTTAAAATTATTCTGATATACAGATTTCTAATGTATATTATACAAGTAAAAATTAATTTATTTGAAACATAATTCACAATCTGATATTTACAGATTTCAAGTTTATGATTTTAGAATATGAGCTTAATTTTTGTTTCAATCTAGACAGAATCTGGTTTTATTTCAGATTTTTATTTATCTTATACAGATCTCGTTTCTGTACAATCATTGCCAATTTATGAGAAGTGTTTTGTTTTACAATTTTGTTTGACATTATTTCTTTTTCAGTGATGTCATTTTTTTTTGAAAAGATCCAACTTTTCAAATTTATTTTGTGAAAGCATTGACTTATGGGTAAAGCGGATGTATAATTATTGGTACATCTTTAGTTTATAAAAGGTGATAATACTGTAGGTTCGGATTGATTCACGCTTCTCAAATCGATATTCAAGTGACCAAGTCCACAAAGGAACCTGCACAAGAGTTCAACAGGAAACGGGGAGTCCCCCAGCGAACCCTCCGACGAGCAAGTTAGAAAGAGAAGCGAAATGTAGAGATAGGTTAGATATAGAAAGTTTAACCTTTTTCTTGTCTTCGACGTCTACTTATATCCCTCGGTAATTATTTCGTTGTTCCTTCCGACTTGTCACCTTAGCCGAAAGTCTATGTTCTAGCTTACTTTGTTCACGGTGAAGGCGTTCTGTCCCGGCGGAGAGGGGTTATCGCAATAAATGCTGTAAGGGGCTTCATTAATGGCGATGTGTAGTGACAATAACTTTGCAGATCTTTGTCTTCTTATGTGGCTTGCCCTTATGTTGCCATGTGTCTTGATGTCATTGGTTCTTATTGCTACGTGGGGCTTCAGCAATGCTGGGTTTTAGTAGTTGAGTTATGTACTGGGCCCTAAATGGTGGGCTATAATCTTTATGGGCTTACCCATGTCAGTAGTCCCCCCATTCCTAGGTGCAGCTTAAGTCCAACGAATAGAATAATGAAGAAAATGAGGGTTGCGAGAGACCGGCAGGGTGAAGGCCGACTGAGAGGGGTGACCGACTATAAGGAGGGCCGACCGCGAAGGGTGGTCGAGTGGAGGGTCCGACCATGAAAAGGGCCGACCACGAAGGGTGGCCGAGTGGAGGGGCCAACTATGAGGAGGGCCGACCGCGAAGGGTTACCGAGTTGAGGGACCGACCATGAGGAGGGTCGACTTCGAAGGGTGACCGAGTGAAGGGATCGACCATGAGGAGGGCTGACCGCAAATGATAACCGAGTAGAAGGACCGACCATGAGGAAGGTCGACCGAGAAGGGTGACCGAGTGGAGGGACCGACCACGAGGAGGGCCGACCGCGAAGGGTGGCCAAGTGGAGAGGCCGACCATGAGGAGGGCCGACCGCGAAGGGTGACCAAGTCTCGGTGCACGGGGCTCGAAGGATGGCAGGGCACGTGGTGATTTGAAGTGGAAAAGACGGGGTGGGGGAAAGGGGTATCGGATCGTGGGCGTACACGTGGCGGAATCCCATGATGGGGAAGGCTAAGCGTTGAGCAAGAAATGAAACGATAGGTCAATATACGGTGTTGAAGAGACAGTTTTGGCGGTTTTTTGAAAATTTTCAAACTGGCAAAATTTAATTGTGACCCTTGGAATATAGGCAAACTTTGGGCGTTTGGTATTATCCGTTTTATGTATCTCTTTGCAAACAACCAAAATATTCCAAGTGTAAACTCCTTTATGCCAAGTGATACCCCTTTGCGACATTTTGTGGACTATCTCGCACTAGCATCTGAAGCCATTCGCAGACACACAAGAGGGATGGCCCAAGAAGAAGCAACAGCCGCGAGGGTTGATCCATTGGGCAACGACGATGCGGTGGATTTGGCAAAACAATACCGGACGGAGAAGCAAGTGGGAAGCGAGGGGGAGCCGGTGGGGCGACCTCGTTCGTCCACAATGATAGGGGATGCGCAGCAAATCAGCCAGGTTGAGCTAGATCACTGGCATACGAAGGCCGACAAGTCAACCATTACCGCGGAGGAGTTGGTGGGTATACGCGAGAAATACCAGATTCCGGCAGAAATAGAGTTAAAGTTGCCGACAACGAAGGAGAGGCCATCCGACGCCCGATCGAGGGAGTTTGCCCTCTACGAGGAGACGTTGAAGAGAGGGTTGAGGTTGCCGATTCCGCAGGTGGTAGTGGATGTCCTAAACCGATTGGAAGTGGCGCTGGGTCAACTAATGCCCAACGCGTGGAAAATTGTACTAGCCTGTGCAAGCGCATAGCCGAGGGCGAACGAGGGGGCAGCTATGACGGTGGACAAGTTTTTTGCATGCTACAAGGCCTCGGGGCAGCAAGAAACTTGGGTAACGTTGCAGGCGGCGGCAGGGAAGGGCCTGGTGGCGGGGTTGCCGTCATCAATAAAGGGGTGGAAGCTGCGGTGGTTCTACGTGTGCGCAAACGGAGGAGTTGGAGTGCACACGATGTGGAGAGTGCCCACCAAGTCTGTGGAGCCAAAGCTGGGGGCAGCAGCTGAGGAGAGAGTGAAGAAGGTGAAGACATGGAGGGAGAAGGAGGGCGCCAGATGGGACGAGCTCGTTCAGCCGTCAGCCTTGTTTGCCGTAAGGTTGGGCCCTCAGCCGATCGGTGGAGACCTAGAACCGACGGAATTAGAGGCGAGAAGGAAGGCGCAAGAGGCGAAGGATAGGACCATTCTTGCTAAGGCCAATAAATTCAAAGAGTCATAGGCAGACCGGCCGTCGAAGCCGATGGCGAGGGAGAGGATCCGACTGCGCCCCAAACTGCTAGGGGAAAACGACTTGGGTGAATTTGAGCCACAACCGCCCCCAATTGATCGTTTGAAAGAAAGTGCCAACAAGGAAGTGGAGGCTGTGGCAAAGAAGAAGAGAAGGGTAAGGGAGAGGGAGGAGGGGCCAGCCCTGAAGAGGAGGAAGGAGGTGACGGTGGAAGAGACCCCCGAAGTGGGGTTGGGGAAAGCAGCAAAGGGGGTGGAGAGTGGGGCGACTGGCCCTGAAGAACAAATGGCAAGTGGGGCGATCGGTACTGAGCAGAGGGCAGAGCCACAACCTAACGAGGGTCTTGCGCCCCAAGGAAGAGGAGAGAGGGCTGGGTTGAAGACCGCATTCTACCACGTCTCCGCTGTGTTCGGACGAGTGGAAGGGGAAGGGAGAGAAGCCAGGATGGCTGCAGATTGCTTCTTGGAGGTAGTGGAAGACGCAGCCGTACACTCGGTGGCTGGTTTTGCTGAGGCTGCGCTACTGAAGGGGTTATGCTCTGCCCAGATGGAGGTGGCTGCCTTGGCAGGAGCCTTGTTGAATAAGGCGGCGAAGGGCGAAGTGAGGAAGGAGAGGAAAAAGTTGGGGCAGGTGGAGGCCCAGCTTGAAAATTTCAATAAGGAGAGCGCAGGTTGGAGGAAGATTGCGCGGAGTGCGTGTGCCAGGGGGTTGGAGGTGGCTCAGAAGGCGAAGAAGATGGAGGTGTTGGCGATGGTGCAGAGCAATGTTGCCGATCGTGCCCATGCTGAGCTGCTCATGGCCAAGTTGGAGCTGGAGAACGAGTGCCACAAGGTGGTGTCGCTCGAGTTCCAGCTGGTTGGCGAGCAGAAGAAACTGGAAGAGGCCCAGCAAGCCTGCACCGTCGCCAATGAACGGTGGGATGAGGCGATGACTTGTAACGAGGATCTGCGCGCCCAGTCGATCAAAGAAAATGAATAAGGCAGCGGCAGAGAAGGCGGGGTTGGAGAAGGAGTTGGAGGAAGAAAAGACCAAGGCAGCCTCTGAAAGGACAGCATACCCTGACTTATGCGCGCAGCAGTAGAGCAGTTCAAGGGGTCTGCTGACTTTCAGATGGCTGTCGATGCCGCGATCGCCAACAACTTGGCGAAAAAGGGGTCTGGGGGGGCTGGCCCGTCAGGGGCGACTGCTGGGAGTAGAAGTGAAGAAGAAGTGATCCAGAGCTTCTAGCAGTCGGACTTCTACAAAAGTTCCAGCTGGTTGGCGAGTGGAAGAAGCTGGAAGAGGCGCAGAAAGCCTGCACCGTCGCCAACGAACGGTGGGAGGAGGCGATGACTTGTAATGAGGATCTGCGCGCCCAATCGATCAAAGAAAAGGAAGAAGCAGATCTGAAGATTGCGGGGTTGGAGAAGGATCTGGCAGACGAGCGCGCCAGGGCAGCGGCAGAGAAGGCGGGGTTGGAGAAGGAGTTGGAGGAAGAAAAGACCAAGGCAGCCTCTGAAAGGACAGCATACCCTGACTTATGCGCGCAGCAGTAGAGCAGTTCAAGGGGTCTGCTGACTTTCAGATGGCTGTCGATGCCGCGATCGCCAACAACTTGGCGAAAAAGGGGTTTGGGGGGGCTGGCCCGTCGGGGGCGACTGCTGGGAGTAGGAGTGAAGAAGAAGTGATCCAGAGCTTCTAACAGTCGGACTTCCACAAACATGAGATAGCTGAGTTCTGAGACAGCGGCTGGAAAATGTTTAAACGCAAAGCAGAAGAGTTGTTCCCAGACTTGGACTTCAGCAGTGTAAAGATTGACGAAGACGACGTGGCCCAGACCCCCTTAGATGAGGGTGTTGAAGAAGAAGACCTCATCTTAAGTGAAGAGGAATGATTTGTGTGAACAAAATGTGTACCCAGAGTTTTGATTGTTGTTTTTTTTTTTTTTTTTTGGAATTTCTGTAATAAACTTATGTATAAGTTTGTGAATGAATAAAATTATGAGTTGTGTTTGTGTTTTTATGCTATTATCTGTATTGTTTGAGGATTTGCAAAGAATGAAAATGGTGGCTTACACAGGGCTTGTGTATAAATTATTGTGAAGTTTGAAATGTAAGAAAACCTCAACGCAGAGTGAAGTTTAAAATGTAAGAAAACCTCAACGAAGAGTGACGTTTAAAATGTAAGAAAACCTCAACGCAGAGTGAAGTTTAAAATGTAAGAATGTTAAAAACGTGAAGTTGCGAATTATGACCCCCAAGGGAGCCAATCTGACTTGGTAAATGTTGAATTGCAAAGGTCCTAAAATGTGATGTTTTAAATCATGTTGTTGATAAACGATAGGTTGTGTTGGGACATGTAAGTTAAAAAATGTAAATAGTGTGAAGATGCGTAAAAGCGTGGACCTAGAATTTGACTAAGTATGGAAACTATGCCACAATCATGAAGTTGCAATAGTGGCCTTGGCCGAGCGCTTCATTCGTGCTTAGTTTGGGTTGAGCCATGACTAACGCCGTCTGGCTGAGGCTTTAAGTAACTCAGTCTAGCTGAGCTCTTCGTGCTCAGTCTGGCTGAGGCTTTAAGTAACTTAGTCTGGCTGAGCTCTTCGTGCTCAGTCCGGCTAAGGCTTTTTATGCTCAGTCTGGCTGAGGCTTTATGCTCAGTCTGGCTGAGGCTTTAAGTAACTCAGTCTGGCTGAGCTCTTCGTGCTCAGTCTGGCTGAGGCTTTTTATGCTCAGTCTGGCTGAGGCTTTAAGTAACTCAGTCTGGCTGAGCTCTTCGTGCTCAGTCTGGCTGAGGCTTGTCATGTTCAATCTGGCTGAGGCTGCAATCAAAGCATTATTGAAAGACCACACAGATAACTGAGATATAAGCTTGTTGTCATTAAAGTGTAGCCCATTTGATCAGAGATTTACATCACATAAGAAAAGGATAAGAGCATTCAAGTGCGTAGATTGTCAACAAGGAAATACAGCAGAAGATTGATACAAAAATTAAACTTTTATTAAAAATAGCACTTCAAGTGCTCGGCGTTCCATGGATGGGGGAGATCTCGGCCCTCTATGTCCTGAAGTCGGTAAGTGCCCGAACAAGGTCTGGCTTTAACAACTTAAGGTCCTTCCCACTTGGCTGCCAGTTTGCCCTCAGTCGAATTTTTGGTGGCAAGGGTTTCTTCGCGTAAAACAAGGTCCCCCATGGCAAACTCCCTCGGTCGGACTTTGCAGTTGTAATGTGTTCTCATTTTCTGTTGGTATGAGGCCCGTCTGACAGCAGTGGTTTCTCGGAGCTCTTCAATTAGGTCTAGGTCTGCCCGACGCAGCTCCTCAGTTAGTTCTGGATTCAGATGTAGAATTTTTGGGATAGGCAGACCAATTTTCACTAGGATGACCACCTCAGCGCCATATGTTAACGTAAAACAAGGTCCCCCACGGCAAACTCCCTCGGTCGGACTTTGCGGTTGTAATGTGTTCTCATTTTCTGTTGGTATGAGGCCCATCTGACAGCAGTGGTTTCTCGGAGCTCTTCAATTAGGTTTAGGTCTGCCCGACGCAGCTCCTCAGTTAGTTCTGGATTCAGATGTAGAATTCTTGGGATAGGCAAACCAATTTTCACTAGGATGACCACCTCAGCGCCATATGTTAAGCGAAAAGGGGTCTCCCCAGTGGGGGTTCGAGCGGTAGTGCGGTAGGCCCAGCGTACATTCGGTAATTCCTCAGCCCAGAGTCCCTTAGCAGCTTCCAGCATAGTTTTGATGATCTTGAGAAGAGAACGGTTGGTAACCTCAACTTGGTCACTGGCTTGGGGATGGCCTGGAAAAGAGAAACATGGCTGGATTTGAAGGTCTGCACAGAATTTCCTGAACTTGGTGTTGTCGAATTGTTTGTCGTTGTCGGAGACGATGGCTTGAGGGATGCCAAATCTGCATACGATCGACTGCCAGATAAATCTGGTTGTGTTCCGCTCGGTAATTGTGGCAAGGGGTTCTGCCTCCACCCATTTAGTGAAGTAATCAATGGCGACAATGGCGAATTTGGTTTGGCCTCGGCCAGTGGGTAATGGGCCAACGAGGTCGATCCCCCATTTGGCGAATGGGTAGGGACTGCAAAGTGTGATTAATTCTGTAGGTGGAGCATGGGGGATGTTGGCAAAACGCTGGCACTTATCACATTTGAGCACGAAGTCTGTCGCATCTTGATTGAGAGTAGGCCAGAAATAACCAGTGCGAAGTATTTTGTGGGCTAGGGCCGGGGCACCCAAATGATTACCACAGATACCCTCATGGACTTCCCTCATCACGTAGGTTGCTTGAGAAGGGTTGAGGCATCGCAAGTATGGGCGTGAAAAATTACATTTGTATAAGAGGCCGTTGACAAGAATGTAGTTGGACGACTGGGCCCTGACTTTGGCGGCTTGTCGACTGGCAGTTTTCCCGTTGTTAGAAATAGAAAGATGTCGGCCGCCCATGGAATAGGTTCATTTTGGAGGAAGTAGACTTGCTGCTGAGTTGGGGAAATGGTAGGGTGGGCTAAGTACTCGAGGTGGACACCGTGGCTGAGGTCTGACTAGTCTGCAGAAGCTAACTGAGCCATTTCATCTGCCTTGGAGTTTTCCGTCTGAGGGATGTGCTTGATGTGAAAATTATTGAATAGGCGGGCGAGAGGGAGTGCAATATCCCTCTAAGCCCGCATTGTGTCTTCCTTGGCATCGAATTCCCCCGTGATTTGTCTGACAATGAGCTGAGAATCGCTGAACACTTGGATGTAGCTGACACCAATGTCTCGGGCGAGGCGAAGACCGACGATCAATGCTTCATCCTCATTATTGCTTGCGTCAAACAAGAAGCGGAGAGCACATTTGAAATAACCACCCTCAGGGGCGATGAGGATGAGACCAGCCCCACGTCGACGTTGAGGGTCCAAGAGTAGGGGTCTTCGGGCTCGGTAGGGGGTGGCGGGGGCGGAGGAGCTGTTGTTGGAGTGGGATTAGTGAATTTCAAGATGAAATCAGCAACAGCCTGCCCTTTAATCACCATTCGAGGCTGGTAGGAGATGTCAAATTGGCTGAGCTCGACCGACCATTGCATAAGTTTGCCGGAAAGCTCTGGTTGTTGCATTATCTTCTTCTCTGGAGGCGGTAACCAAAGCCAAGGACATTTTTTCTAGCAATGGGTAATTTTGTTCCGCGCCTCTGAGAGCCCGACTGATGTAGTAGACCGGTTGTTGGACAGAGCTGTCTTCCCTGATGAGTGCTGCGCTGACTGCGATGTTTGACACGGCTAAATAGAAGAAGAGGGGTTCACTTGTGATTGCTTGAGAAAGTAGGGGGGTTGGCCATGCACTGTTTCAACTGCTGAAAGGCCTCTTCGGATTCGGCCGTCCACGCAAAAGTTTGCCGAAAAACTTTGAAGAAGGGGAGGCACTTATCCGTTGCGCGGGAAATGAAGCGGTTGAGGACGGCAACTCGGCCAGTAAGCCTCTGAACCTCCTTAACCGTTCTGGGTGACTGCATTTCAATTAAGGCCTTGATCTTTTCAGGGTTAGCCTCGATGCCCCGCTGACTGACCATGAAGCCCAAGAACTTCCCAGATCCTACGCCGAAGGTGCATTTCTCCGGATTGAGCTTCATTTGATACTTTCGTAGGGTGGTGAAGGTCTCTCGCAGGCTGGCCAGATGATCAATGGAGAGCTTGCTCTTGACTAGCATGTCGTCGACATATACTTCCATGTTCCGGCCTATCTAGTGATGAAAGACGATATTAACCAACTGTTGGTAAGTGGCTTCGGCATTTTTCAACCCAAATGGAATCACACGATAATGGTAGGTCCCCCGGTCGGTGATGAAGGAGGTGTGTTCCTAGTCAAACGGGTGCATCAGAATTCGGTTGTATCTAGAGAAGGCATCCATGAAACTGAGCATTTGATGATCGGCTGTGGCGTCAACCAGCAGATCTATGCGGGGAAAAGGATAGCTGTCTTTGGGGCAAGCTCGGTTGAGGTCGGAGTAGTCGACACAGAGTCGCCATTTACCATTATTTTTACAAACCAGAACCACATTCGACAACCATCTGGGGTAGTCCACATTTGTGATAAACTGTGCCTCAATGAGCTTCTCTACTTTAGAAGCAATAAGGTTATTGCGCTCCAGGTGAAAGATGCGCTGCTTCTGGCAGATGGGTCAGAAATAGGGCTCAATGCTGAGACGGTGGGTGATGAAGGAAGGGTTAATACCTGGCATGTCGGATTGGGTCCAGGAAAATACGTCGTTGTGCTCAATCAAGAGGGCGGTGAGGTTGGCCTTGGCCTGGGAGGATAGTTGGCTGCCGATCTTGGCAGTTTTTGCCGGGTTGGTGGGATCGATGAAGACCTCGAAGAGCTTTTCCACTGGTTCCCCTCTGACCAGCTCGTCCTCGTATCTGATGTCGAGTCCTTCAATGATCATAGCCTCCTTGAGCTTGACTTCTTTAAGTGAGGCGACATAACATTTTCTGGCCACGGTCTGCTCGTCCCTCACTATGCCAACCCCAAGATCGATGGGAACTTGATGGCATGATGAAAAGTGGATGTGATAGCTTGGAAGGCGTTTAGAGCGGTGCGACCAAGGATGCTGTTGTAAGCAGAGGGGCAGTCGACAACAAGGAAGGTAAGTAATTTTGTGGTCTGCCGCGGGTATTCGCCGATTGTGATGGGAAGATCGAAGGAGCTGATGGAGGTCACCCGGTCTCCAGTGAAACCGACCACTGGGGTTTGGAGAGGAGACAGACTTTCCTCGCCGATCTTGAGCTGGCGAAAGGCATTTAGAAAGAGGATGTCGAAAGAACTGTCTTTGTCGACGAAAACCCGTCTGACTTTGTAGTTGGAGAGAAGGACAGAGATGACGAGAGGGTCATCATAAGGGTAACGGATGCCTATGCAGTCGGCCTCCGTGAAGGTGATGGGCTCCATCCAGTATTTGGGCTGTTTGGAAAGACGGTCCATTGTGGCAACTTCTTTGTCTGAGCCCTGCCTTATTTTTCTAAGTTCTGCCCGCTGGGCCGAGCGGGATGGTCCTCCACAAGAAAGCCCGCCAGCAATAACTTTGATTTCTCCAACAGGTGGGGCAGGGTTACCTTGTGCTCGAGGTTGCTGTGGAGGGCGATCATGGCCAGTGTTAGATTGTCCTGGTTGCCGGGAAGGAGTGCGCCAGTGGTTATTTCTGATGGGTTCAGTCCTTTGCCTTTACTGAGGGCAGGTGTCCGTGAACCGGCTGAGACGTCCCTGACGTATCAAGCCCTCGACCTAATCTTTGAGGGTAACACACTCCTCAGTATTATGATCGTGGTCTTGGTGAAAACGGCAATATTTGGATTGGTCTCGCCGATTGGAAGGAGACCATGATGGTTAGGGCCATTTTAGGGGGTAGTCTCGTTGGATCTGATTGAGGACTCGTTCCATGGGGAAATTAAGGGGTGTGTATCATTCGAACCGGCTGGGCGGTCGGGCTGGTGCCGACCGGTCGGCTTTGGGGGGTCGGTCGGTATACTGAGGTGTTTGGCTATTGTATTGGGTGTTTCTGGTTTCTGAGTCCTTTCTCTTCTCTCTGAGGGTCGGGTTTTTGGATGTAGGGTCCTGGCGAGCGGTTAAGGAATCTTCTACGTTCATGTATTTTTGGGCTTTGGAAAGAAGGGTTGCCATGGAGGTCGGGGGGTTTTTTGAGAGGGAGAAAAAGAAATCAGATGATCGTAGGCCGGCCATAAATGCCGTGACGATGGCCTTGTCATCGTTTTCCGCCACTTGTAGGGCTTCGGTGTTGAAGCGGGTGACAAAGCTGCGCAGCAACTCCCCCTCAGTCTGACGGATGTTAAGGAGCTGGATTGCCGGACGCCGCTAGGATTGGGCTCCAATGAAATGGCTGAGAAAGGAGTCACTGAGATGCTGGAAAATGGAGACAGAGTCTGCTGGCAGTTGACTAAACCAGAGTCGAGCCGACCCCTTGAGTGTCACGGGGAAAGCCCGACACATGATTTCATCAGGGAATGCATGGAGGATCATGAGGGTCCGGTAGGTCTCCAAGTGATCGACTAGGTCTATTGTACCGTCAAAAGAGTCGATGGTGGGCATTTTGAACTTAGGCGGTAGAGGTTTGTTCCGGATGGAGGCAACTAATAGTGAGTTGGCTGTGATGGATGGTTTATTCGGTATGTTCTGTAGGACTCCTTGGAGCTGGAGCTTTATGGCTCAGAGTTCTGCATCCCAGAAAGGGACGTTGTCATCGCCGGAAGGGAACAAGGGCTGGACACTGCTGGCCTCTCCCTCAGGGGTAGGTGCATGGACCGATGGATGTGGGGCCCGGAGTGGTAGGTTCATATCCGAGGGGGGTGGTCGCAACCCCTCCAAGTTGAGGGGATGGAGCTGCTGGATAGTGTAGCTCGGAGCTCGTTCTTGGTAGGGTGGGATATCTGGAGGTGGTGGAGGAGGCATAGGAGGGTTTCTTTGGAGTAGAGTATTAATCAGGACTTGGTTTTGCTCGGCTAGGCGGTTAATGCTATTGGTGAGCTCGGTGAAATACTGTGGTGGGTTGTTTGGATTGGGAGGGTCGGCTTGGTGGTCAGCAACACTGTGGTGAGAAGCCATGGATTTAGTCGTGACCATACACCTTGGTAGGTGGCAGGAAAGGGTTATTGGGACAGGGTCTCCGCGATAATGAGCACAACTGGCGTACAGAGTTAAGTTGTTTCCACAGATAGCGCCAACTGATAATACTGCGGGTTCCAGATGGAATGAGTTGGACTGATCCACGCTTCCCAAACTGGTATCTGGGTGACCAAGCCCAAAGAGGAACCTGCACAAAAGTTCAACGGGGAACGGGGAGTCTCCCAGCGAACCCTCCAACGAGCAAGTTAGAAAAAGAAGTGAAATGTAGAGATAGGTTAGAGATAGAAAGCTTAACCTTTTTCTTGTCTTTGACGTCTGTTTATATCCTCTGGTAATCATTTCGTTGTCCCTTCCGACCTGTCACATTGGCCAAAAGTCTATGCTCTACCTTACCTTGCTCACGGTGAAGGCGTTCTGTTCCGACGGAGAAGGATTATCGCAATAAATGCTGTAAGGGGCTTCATTAATGGCAATGTGCAATGGCAATAACTTTGCAGATCTTTGTCTGCTTATTTGGCTTGCCCTTCTGTTGCCATATGTCTTGATGTCATTGGTTCTTATTGCTACGTGGGGCTTCAGCAATGCTGGGCTTTAGTAGTTGAGTTATGTACTAGGCCGTAAATGGTGGGCTATAATCTTTATGGACTTACCCATGTCAAAAGGCATTGATACAATATGTTTGAATGAATTCTACTTTGTTCATTGGATATCATTGTTTTTCCGGTTCTGTGTCGATAATCACCATGTCTCTTTTGGTTTTCAAACAAATTTGGTTTTACTATGTATCTGTTATCGAATTTGATTTTTATTTTTGTTCTCCATATGATTTATTCGTTGGTTGATTTATTTATTTTTGGCTTAATCAGAATAAATTATTGTGCTAAATAAAATGTTATTTTTGTGATTTTTATGAGTTCAATTCCCAAGGAGGTCATGGATTCAATTTCCTTAAGGGAGTTGAATTAAGGGAGTACAAGCACTTAGATGCTTTGCCAAGGGTGGGGAGATTTTCTTCCATAGGTGATAATCTAATAACTAACAACTAACATTTGCCGATCAAAAAAAAAAAACAAAAAAAAAAAAAAAAAAAAAAAAAAAAAAAAAAGACTACATTATCTTTTCTATATCATTAAAAAAATTCTAATGTTATGATATATTGTAATCAAAGATTATCCACTGAATTGTTTGTGAAAAGTATAATAATGTTTGACAATCACATGGGCATATGTATGTTGACATGAGAATTTTCCTAAACTGATGGTATTTACTATTTGTGATAGTGGTGGAACCTCTAATGAATTTGTTATGAAATATATATATATATATATATAGGTTTGTGAGAATACATTTCATCTGTAAATGATATTTCAATTTGACAGAGTCAAAACCTATACCGGTGATGTGCATTCATTACGATAGTTAAACCGCAATGGCTAGGGCGCAGAATAATATATTTAACGGTAAGTCTTGTCACATTCGTAGTATATATAACACCATTAGGCAACTGCTCTGTAATGGAATAATTTCCATTGAGTTTATAAGGTCAAAAGATAGCATAACGGATTCGATGACAAAAGCTTTGACCAGAGAGCAAGTATTGCGATCATCGAGGGGAATGAGGTTAAATATTATTACTAAAGAGTTATCTTAATGGAAACCAAACCGAATTTATTGGAGATCCCAAGATCTAGATTCAAAGGGATAACTGAATTAAGAATAACTCATTAGAATCACCAAGGAGTAAAACTACAATCCATTTTTATGATGAGTTAGTGATTTCCTGCAGCGAAAAATAGGTTAAGCTTTGTTTTTAATGAGACGCATAGCTTGGAAATTCAAGTGGGATATAGCATGATACTTTTAATGGGAATCACCTATATGAGTGTGACCTAACCCGATTCTATCAGAATTAAAAAGGCTAAATTCTCTTGAATACTCATGAATTCAGAAATTGCCCATGGCCAAAATAGACACAATCGATAGAATCACGTTGTGTATGGAAATAAAATTGTCTGACAAGTTACTGTCTCGGTTTACACTAACGACAGGATAGTTCAAGACATCATATCCATTGATCAGCCAATAAATTCGATAGTCTTTTACAGGGGAAGGTTCAAGGCCAAAAGTTACCTATCCTATGCAGCATATTTCCAAATTTGTATTCACATATTCCGCATGTTGTTGCATTTCTCGTTTTGTTAATTTCATTTATGTGGGTGATTGTTGGAAAAATTTAGAAGTAAATGAAAATGGATTCCATTCGAATGAAATGATGCAACCCTTTATGGTGCCTCTTCATTTTAAAGGGTGACCTAAAGGTGGTGTCTCTTCATTTTAAAGGGTATGACCCAAGGGTCATGTCCTTTGTTCGTGTCTTTTCTATTCAAATTCAACATGTGCTAACAAGCCTATATAAAGGCAGGCCCCATTCTAGTTTTATTCATTCCAAAAATTTTAAAAATTCTTTTCTTTCTTTCATACATTCAGCATTTATCCGTGAGTTTAAATTATTGTGAGTGCAAAACACAATTTTGGTTTGTTGTACAATCAAAGAGTGTGCTCTCTTTGATTGTGGTGATTGTTGTATCTGGGAGACAACATGTCCATTGTTTTCAAGCACCAGCGGAGAGAACGAATTTCTATTTTAATGACATAGTGTTCAAACACAAGTTTCAATCACAAACTTATTTATAAATCATCTGTAGAAATACTATAAGGATTAATTTTGTTGTTTATTTTATTTCATTTATTATTTTCTTAAGGTTTAAATTATCCTCCAACAAT
This sequence comes from Camellia sinensis, assembly GCF_004153795.1. Classification (NCBI taxonomy): domain Eukaryota; kingdom Viridiplantae; phylum Streptophyta; class Magnoliopsida; order Ericales; family Theaceae; genus Camellia; species Camellia sinensis. The sequence goes on from NW_021026771.1 coordinate 810,301, forward strand.
TCTTTATCTTTATCTTTATCCATTTCTATGATGAGTTAGTGATTTCCTGCAGCGATAAATAGGTTAAGCGTTATTTTTAATGAGAAACATAGCTTGGAAATTCGAGTGGGATACAGCATGATACTTTTAATGGGAATCAACTATATGAGTGTGAACTAACCCGATTCTATCAGAATTAAAAATGCTAAATTCTTTTGAGCACTCATGAATTCAGGAATTACCCAGGGCCAAAATAGACACAACCGATAGAATCAAGTTGTGTATAGATATAAAATTGTCTGACAAGTTATTGTCTCGGTTTACAACAACGACAGGATAGTTCAAGACATCATATTCATTGATCAACCAATAAATTCGATAGTCATTTACAAGGGAAGGTTCAAGACTAAAAGCTACATATCCTATGCAGCATATTTCCAAATTTGTATTCACGTAGTCCACATGTTGTTGCATTTCTCGTTTTGTTAATTTCATTTATGTGGGTGATTGTTGGAAAAATTTAGAAGCAAATGGAAATGGATTCCATTCGAATGAAATGATGCAACCCTTTATGGTGCCTCTTCATTTTAAAGGGTGTGACCTAAAGGTGGTGTCTCTTCATTTTAAGAGGTATGACCCAAGGGTCGTGTCCCTTCTTCGTGTCTTTTCTGTTCAAATTGAACATGTGCTAACAAACCTATATAAAGGCGGGCCCCATTCTAGTTTTATTCATTCCGAAATTTTGAAAATTCTTTTCTTTCTTTCATACATTCAGCATTTATCCGTGAGTATAAATTATTGTGAGTGCAAAACATAATTTTGGTTTGTCGTACAATCAAATAGTGTGCTCTCTTTGATTGTGGTGATTGTTGTATCTGGGAGACAACATGTCTATTGTTTTCAAGCACCAGCGGAGAGAACGAAATTCTATTTTAATGACATAGTGTTCAAACACAAGTTTCAATCACAAACTTATTTATAAATCATATCCAGAAATACTATAAGGATTAATTTCGTTGTTTATTTTATTTCATTTATTATTTTCTTAAGGTTTAAATTATCCTCCAACAATTCTTTATCTTTATCTTTATCCATTTCTACGATGAGTTAGTGATTTCCTGCAGCGATAAATAGGTTTAAACTTGGTTTTTAATGAGACTCATAGCTTGGAAATTCAAATGGGATATGGTATGATACTTTTAATGGGAATCACCTATATGAGTGTGAACTAACCCAATTCTATCAGAATTAAAAAGGCTAAATTCTCTTGAGCACTCATGAATTCAGGAACTCCCTAGGGCCAAAATAGACACAACCAATAGAATCAAGTTGTGTATGGAAATAAAATTGTTTGACAGGTTATTATCTCGGTTTACACCAACGACAGGATAGTTTAATACATCATATTCATTGATCAACCAATAAATTCGATAGTCTTTTACAAGGGAAGGTTCAAGGCCAAAAGGTACCTATCCTATGCAGCATATTTCCAAATTTGTATTCACATATTCCGCATGTTGTTGCATTTCTCGTTTTGTTAATTTCATTTATGTAGGTGATTGTTAGAAAAATTTAGAATTAAATGAAAACGGATTCCATTCGAATGAAATGATGCAACCCTTTATGGTGCCTCTTCATTTTAAAGGGTGTGACCTAAAGGTGGTGTCTCTTCATTTTAAAGGGTATGGGTCATGTCCCTTCTTCGTGTCTTTTCTGTTCAAACTGAACATGTGCTAACAAGCCTATATAAAGGCATGCCCCATTCTTGTTTTATTCATTCCGAAATTTTGAAAATTCTTTTCTTTCTTTCATACATTTAGCATTTATCCATGAGTTTAAATTATTGTGAGTGCAAAACATAATTTTGGTTTGTTGTACAATCAAAGAGTGTGCTCTCTTCGGTTGTGGTGATTGTTGTATCTAGGAGACAAGGTGTCCATTGTTTTCAAGCACCATTGGATAGAACGAAATTCTATTTTAATGACACAGTGTTCAAACACTAGTTTCAATCACAAACTTGTTTATAAATCATCGGCAGAAATACTATACAGATTAATTTTGTTGTTTATTTTATTTTATTTATTATTTTCTTAAGGTTTAAATTATCCTCCAACAATTCTTTATCTTTATCTTTATCCATTTCTATGATGAGTTAGTGATTTCCCGCAGCGATAAATAGGTCAAGCTTTGTTTTTAATGAGACTTATAGCTTGCAAAATTCAAGTGGGGTAGTGCATGATATTTTTAATGGGAATCACCTATATGAGTGTGAACTGACTCGATTCTATCAGAATTTAAAAGACTAAATTCTCTTGAGCACTCATGAATTCAGGAATTGCCTGGGGCCAAAATAAACACAACCGATAGAATCAAGTTGTGCATGGAAATAAAACTGTCTGACAGGTTATTGTCTCGGTTTACAACAACGAAAGGATAGTTCAAGACATCATATTCATTGGACAGCTAATAAATTCGATAGCCTTTTACAAAGGAAGGTTCAAGGCCAAAAGTTACTTATTCTATGCAGTATATTTCCAAATTTGTATTCACATAGTCCGCATGTTGTTGCATTTCTCGTTTTGTTAATTTCATTTATGTGGGTGATTGTTGGAAAAATTTAGAAATAAATGGAAATGGATTACATTCGAATGAAATGATGCAACCCGTTATGGTGCCTCTTCATTTTAAAGAGTATGACCCAAGGGTCATGTCCTTTGTTCGTGTCTTTTCTATTCAAATTGAACATGTGCTAACAAGTCTATATAAAGACAGGCCCCATTCTAGTTTTATTCATTCCAAAAATTTTGAAAATTCTTTTCTTTCTTTCATACATTCGGCATTTATCCGTGAGTTTAAATTATTGTGAGTGCAAAACACAATTTTGGTTTGTTGTACAATCAAAGAGTGTGCTCTCTTCAATTGTGGTGATTGTTGTATCTGGGGGACTAGATGTCCATTGTTTTCAAGTACCATTGGAGAGAACGAAATTCTATTTTAATCACACAGTGTTCAAACACAGGTTTCAATCTCAAACTTGTTTATAAATCATCTGCAGAAATACTATAAGGATTAATTTTGTTGTTTATTTTATTTTATTTATTATTTTTTTAAGGTTTAAATTATCCTTCAACAATTCTTTACCTTTATCATTATCCATTTCTATGATGAGTTAGTGATTTCCTGTAACGATAAATAGGTTAAGCTTTTTTTTAATAAGACTCATAGCTTGGAAATTCAAGTGGGATATAGCATGATACTTTTAATGGGAATCACCTATGTGAGTGTGAACTAACCCGATTCTATCAGAATTAAAAAGGCTAAATTCTCTTGAGCACTAATGAATTCAGGAATTACCCAGGGCCAAAATAGACACAACCGATAGAATCAAGTTGTGTATGGAAATAAATTTGTCTAACAGGTTATTGTCTCGGTTTACACGAACGATAGGATAGTTCAAGACATCATATTCATTGATCAGCCAATAAATTCGATAGTCTTTTACAAGGGAAGGTTCAAGGCCAAAAGCTAACTATCCTATGCAGCATATTTCGAAATTTGTATTCACATAGTCCGCATGTTGTTGCATTTCTCGTTTTGTTAATTTCATTTATGTGGGTGATTGTTGGATAAATTTAGAAGTAAATGGAAATGGATTCTATTCGAATGAAATGATGACACCCTTTATGGTGCCTTTTTATTTTAAAGGGTGTGACCTAAAAGTGGTGTGTCTTCATTTTAAAGGGTATGACCCAAGTGCCATGTCCCTTCTTTGTGTCTTTGCTGTTCAAATTGAACATGTGTTAACAAGCCTATATAAAAGCAGGCCCCATTCTAGTTTTATTCATTCCGAAATTTTGAAAATTCTTTTCTTTCTTTCATACATTCAGCATTTATCCGTGAGTTTAAATTATTGTGAGTGCAAAACATAATTTTGGTTTCTTGTAGAATCAAAGAGTGTGCTCTCTTCGATTGTGGTGATTGTTGTATCTGGGAGACTAGATGTCCATTGTTTTAAGTACCATTAGAGAGAACGAAATTCTATTTTAATGACACAATGTTCAAACACAAGTTTCAATCACAAACTTGTTTATAAATCATCTGCATAAATACTATAAAGATTAATTTTGTTGTGTATTTTATTTTATTTATTATTTTCTTAAGTTTTAAATTATCCTCCAACAATTCTTTATCTTTATCTTTATCCATTTCTATGATGAGTTAGTGATTGCCTGCAACGATAAATAGGTTAAGCTTTCTTTTTAATGAGACTCATAGCTTGGAAATTTAAGTGCGATATATCATGATACTTTTAATGTGAATCACCTATGTGAGTGTGGACTAACCCGATTCTATGAGAATTAAGAAGGCTAAATTATCTTCAGCACTCATGAATTCAGGAGTTACCTAGGGCCAAAATTGACACAACCAATAGAATCAAGTTGTGTATGGAAATAAAATTGTCTGACAGGTTATTATTTCGGTTTACACCAACGACAGGATAGTTCAAGACATCATATTCATTGATCACCCAATAAATTCGATAGTCTTTTACAAGGGAAGGCTCAATGCCAAAAACTAACTATCCTATGCAGCATATTTCCAAATTTGTATTCACATAGTCCGCATGTTGTTGCATTTTTTGTTTTGTTAATTTCATTTATGTAGGTGATTGTGGGAAAAATTTAGAAGTAAATGGAAATGGATTCCATTCGAATGAAATAATGCAACCCTTTAAGGTGCCTCTTCATTTTAAAGGGTGTGACCTAAAGGTGGTGTCTCTTCATTTTAAAAGGTATGACCCAAGGGTCATGTCCCTTCTTCATGTTTTTTCTGTTCAAACTGAACATGTGCTAACAAGCCTATATAAAGGCAGACCCCATTCTAGTTTCATTAATTCCGAAATTTTGAAAATTCTTTTCTTTCTTTCATACATTCAGCATTTATCCGTGAGTTTAAATTACTATGAGTGCAAAACATAATTTTGGTTTGTCGTACAATCAAAGAGTGTGCTTTCTTCGGTTATGGTGATTGTTGTATCTCGGAAACAAGGTGTCCACTGTTTTCAAGCACCATTGGAGAGAACGAAATTCTATTTTAATGACACAGTGTTCAAACACTAGTTTCAATCACAAACTTGTTTATAAATCATCTGCAGAAAAACTATTAGGATTAATTATGTTGTTTATTTTATTTTATTTATTATTTTCTTAAGGTTTAAGTTATCCTCCCACAATTCTTTATCTTTATCTTTATCCATTTCTATGATGAGTTAGAGATTTCCTGCAGCGATAAATAGGTTTAGCTTTGTTTTTAATGGGACTCACAACTTTGAAATTTAAGTGGGATATGGCATGATACTTTTAATGGGAATCACCTATATGAGTGTGAACTAACCCGATTCTATCATAATTAAAAAGGCTAAATTCTCTTGAGCACACATGAATTCAGGAGCTACCTAGAGCCAAAATAGACACAACCGATAGAATCAAGTTGTGTGTGGAAATAAAATTGTCTGACAAGTTATTGTCTTGGTTTACGCCAACGACAGGATAGTTCAAGACATCATATTTATTGATCAGCCAATAAATTCGACAGTCTTTTACAAGGGCAGGTTCAATGGCAAAAGCTACCTATCTTATGCAGCAAATTTCCAAATTTGTATTCACATAGTCCGCATGTTGCTGTATTTCTTGTTTTGTTAATTTCATTTATGTGGGTGATTGTTGGAAAAATTTAGAAGCAAATGGAAATGGATTCCATTCGAATGAAATGATGCAACCCTTTATGGTGCCTTTTCATTTTAAAGGGTGTGACCTAAAGGTGGTGTCTCTTCATTTTAAAGGGTATGACCCAAGGGTCATGTCTCTTCTTCGTGTCTTTTCTGTTCAAACTGAACATGTGCTAACAGGCCTATATAATGGCCAGCCCCATTCTAGTTTTATGCATTCCGAAATTTTGAAAATTCTTTTCTTTCTTTCATACATTCAGCATTTATCCGTGAGTTTAAATTATTGTGAGTGCAAAACATAATTTTTGTTTGTTGTACAATCAAAGAGTCTGCTCTCTTCGATTGTGGTGATTGTTTTATTTGGGAGACAAGATGTCCATTGTTTTCAACCACCATTGGAGAGAACGGAATTTATTTTAATGACACAGTGTTCAAACACTAGTTTCAATCATAAACTTGTTTATAAATCATCTGCAGAAATACTATAACGATTAATTTTGTTGTTTATTTTATTTCATTTATTATTTTCTTAAGGTTTAAATTATCCTCCAACAATTCTTTATCTTTATCATTATCCATTTGTATGATGAGTTAGTGATTTCCTGTAGCGATAAATAGGTTAAGCTTTGTTTTTAATGAGATTCATAGCTTGGAAATTCAAGTGGGATGTAGCATGATATTTTAAATGGGAATCACCTATATGAGTGTGAACTAACCCGATTCTATCAGAATTAAAAAGGCTAAATTCTCTTGAGCACTCATGAATTCAGGGATTGCCTAGGGCCAAAATAGACACAACTGACAGAATCAAGTTGTGTATGAAAATAAAATTGTCTGACAGGTTATTGTCTCGGTTTACACCAACGACATTATAGTTCAAGACATCATATTCATTGAACAACTAATAAATTAGATAGTCTGTTACAAGGGAAGGTTCAAGGCCAAAATATACCTATCCTATGCAGCATATTTCCAAATTGGTATTCACATAGTCTGCATGTTGTTGCATTTCTCGTTTTGTTAATTTCATTTATGTGGGTGATTGTTGGAAAAATTTAGAAGTAAATGGAAATGGATTCCATTCGAATGAAATGATAAAACCCATTATGGTACCTCTTCATTTTTAAAGGTGTGACCTAAAGGTGGTGTCTCTTCATTTTAAAAGGTATGACCCGAGGGTCATGTCATTTCTTCGTGTCTTTTCTATTCAAACTGAACATGTGCTAACAAGCCCAGATAAAGGCAGGCCCCATTCTAGTGTTATTCATTCCGAAATTTTGAAAATTCTTTTATTTCTTTCATACATTCAGCATTTATCCGTGAGTTTAATTTATTGTGAGTGCAAAACATAATTTTTGTTTGTTGTACAATCAAAGAGTGTGCTCTCTTCAATTGTGGTGATTGTTGTATCTGGGAGACTAGATATCCACTGTTTTCAAGCACCATTGAAGAGAATGAAATTCTATTTTAATGACATAGTGTTCAAACATATGTTTCAATCACAAACTTGTTTATAAATCATCTATAGAAATGCTATAAGGATTAATTTTGTTGTGTATTTTATTTTATTTATTATTTTCTTAAGGTTTAAATTATCCTCCAACAATTCTTTACCTTTATTTTTATCCATTTCTATGATGAGTTAGTGATTTCCTGCAACGATAAATAGGTTAAGCTTTATTTTTAATGAGCCTCATAGATTGGAAATTTAAGTGGGATATAGCATGATATTTTTAATGGGAATCACATATATGACTGTGAACTAACCCGATTCTATCAGAATTAAAAAGGCTAAATTCTCTTGAGCACTCAGGAATTCAGTAGTTACCTAGGGCCAAAATAGACACAACCGATAGAATCAAGTTGTGTATGGAAATAAAATTATCTGACAGGTTATTGCCTCGGTTTACACCAATGACAGGATAGTTCAAGACATCATATTCATTGAACAGCTAATAAATTCGATAGTCTTTTATAAGGTAAGGTTCAAGGCCAAAAGGTACCTATCCTATGCAGCATATTTCCAAATTTGTATTCACATAGTCCTGTAGACACCCCATTTTTGACCATCCTCAAGGCTTGAACGTCACTGTTTGAACACTCGGTGATCATCCTTGTTTGTGTTCGTCTTGAGTTCCTGGAGGTCTCGGCTACGCGCCTTGCCTCAGGATCTCTCGACTCGACTGTTTTGTGTTGGGGTTTGCACCAAACACTTGTGTTTTTACTTTGGAGGGCACAAAATAGCTTGTTGACCATCCCCACACTCCACCGGCCATGGATTGAGGCCACCGACTGTGTTTTGTTGCCATCAGCCAAATATTTGGCCGACCGGCACTCTAGATGGTCGACCGGCCATCTATTTTGGTCAAATTGCATTTTTGGCTGGCCGACCACTGTTCATCTGCTTTTGCAGATATTTTCATGCCAGCTGTGCTAGTTGGCATACACTCTGCTTCCCTCCATGTGTATGGAGGGATCTCCCTCTTGACTAGCTTGTTTGGAAAGCTTTACAATGGGGATTGTCTATAAGAAGGAGGCTCTTCTCCCTCCATTAGGGTGACAAAATTTTCAGAAGAGCTCTGAGATTAGGGTTTGAGTTTGTATCTATTCCATCTCTATATCTCGCTCTCTCTTTTGCCTTGTGTGTGTGTTTTGTCTTACTATTGCACACAAACACCTAGTCTTACACCCTCTCTTGGTTGCTGAGGGACCAGAAGGCTGTTCTTGGTGTTTTTGGGTGGTTTTGAGCTTGAAGAAGCTGTTGGAGCATCACTCTTGAAGAGGGTCAACAAGGGTAAGAACTTACTTCTTTTTCCCCATTTTTGCATAGCTTTTTCACCTATCTTGCAATTATTTTTAGACTTTGTGTATAACATATAAAAGTCTTGTTTTTACCTGCTCTAAATAGTTGCTTAAGAGCGTTTTGAGCTTTGGGATTGTTTGACCCCTCTTAGGCCTTGTTTGGCCCCCATTTTGTGCTATTTTGGTGAGCTCCGGGACCACCTTGTTTGGGTCTCCTCACCACTGAAATCTTGAGGGATTTCAGTGGTGAGGATGGTGGTTTAAGGTCCTAAGAAGGAGAGGGCCACCCCCTCTCCTTGTTGTCTTCAATAATGGTCATTTAAGCCTCATTAGCGAGCACCTTGTTTAAGTGTATGTTGGCCATGCCTTAACTATTTTTTTATGCTTATTATGCCATAATATAGCACTATTTTTACTTGGTTTAGACACACCATGCTTGCTTAGCATACATGTCTTGTAATACCATGAATTGCCTTACACATACCTTGTGCTTTGAGCCTTGTTTCTAGCATGTTTTTGGCTTAGCTTTGTGAAGCTTTTATGCTTATTTTAGCATGCTAAAGGTTTGTTTTTGGTCATTTGGGTTGTCCATGCTTTGCTTTGTATAGCTACCATGTAACCTCTCTTGTATGCCTTAAGCATTGACCCCTCTAGCATGTTATCCTTGCATCATTTCAGTGGTTTGGAACCACTTGTCATGTCGTTTCAGTCTTCATGGTATGCTCGTATGCTTGCATTTGATGCCCCTTTCATGCTTTAAAAGGTTGGTGTTTCTTGCTCCATGTTTGTGTCATTGTGTATGCCTCTAAGATTAGATCATTTAGATGCCATCTAAGTGGTTTTTGGGGCTTACTTTTGCATGACTTAGGACTGTTTTAGTTCATTTTGGTCATTTGCTTCATATGTCATATGGCCATGGTTTAAGTCCTTGGGCTTGGTGGCATGCCTAGCTTGCATTGTAGATTGGTTTGGCACCTTCTCTAACATGATTTTTAGAGCTTATAATGCATGCCATTTGTCCATGTTTGCATCCTCTTAAGTGTGCTTGAGAGTTGTTTCTATATGCCTAAGTGTTGGTCCTTGTGTGCACGCATGTTTGCATGTCATTTTGCCTTCATTCTTGAGCATGTTGGCTACTGTTTTGGGCTTAGTATAGAGCTGCCCAAATTAGTTTAAGTCCATAGTTCGCATATTGTTGCATGCTCACCTTGTGTGTTATTGCATACTTGTGTGTTGTCACATGTTTAGGTTGTCTAACATGTTTGCTCCATGTGTTGTGACATGATTGAATGAAGTCACATGCTTGCTTACATGCTTGAGCATCCCCATTGTATTTGGCATACTTATTGGTTAGCATGATTGTCACATGCCTTGAATGCTTGTTCGCATTGTTCATGTTGCATACTAGCTCATATGTCTAGGTTGCATTGCATTGGCATGCATGCTTAGCCTCTTGAATTGAGTATGATAGAGGTTGAGCTCCTTGCTTGTTTATGTGCATTTCATTTGAAATCAAAGTACGTAACTTGGTTTCTTGGGCCATCACGCATCGAAATGCGCGATTGGTGGTCCGAGAACCGAGAACCATGCCCCTTTGAGTCATAAACATGATAAGGGATGTGTTGGTGCACACATTTGCTTGGAATGAATTGCCATGCCTTGTTTTGCTCTCTGCTGTTGTCAAAACAGGATTCTGCAGGAAGATTTGGCCGACCGACCATCTTTAGTGCCGACCGACCAACAATTGGTGGCCGATAGCTTAACCAGTGGCCGGTGATCATTTACTTTGGCCAGTGACCATTTCCCTTGGCCGGTGGTATCCCACAGGGTTCATAGAGTGCACCTCGGGAATTTTGCAATGATCAGAGAAGGAAAATAGTGTGGACAGAGGCAACTTGTGCATGGCAGTGGACTTCTGAGCAGAGCCGAGCAAGCATTGCATTGGGCCCTCTCCCCGAGACTGTTTACTGTTTTATTAGATTAGTTAATTTGCTTAACTAGTTTAATTGGTCTGTAATATTTAATTAGCTTGTAGGTTAGTTAAATCTGTATTATTCTTTCGGTCCCTCCGAGCGAGGGAAAATTTGTAATAAGTGTAGGTGCGTGTGTGCATGTCTTCTAACCCCCACTTCTTTCTCCTTTTTACTTACCTGCTTTGATGGTTAGTACTAGGGCATATTTAATTTAGCATCCTTATGCTATACATGCGTGCATCATTCATCAGTATTGCATGCATCGGGCTCGGCGCATCATACTAACTGCATGGTGTTTCAAATCTAACTTGAATATGTGCATCAAATGGTTGCATTTCACATGCCATCCTAGGATTAGCCGAGCCTATCGTAATTGCATTCTGTATGCGTTGCATTAGGCACTTAACATGGACTTGGATCATACATTGATTGCTAACGAGTTCTTTGTTTTGGCTTGGAGTACACTGTAAGTATTTTGTGCTTTAGCATCTCGCACAAGTGTGAATGTTAACATGACAGCATGCTTACTATGTGGCTAGATGCTTATGCGATATGAACTGCCTGAATGCTTATAGGTGAAGGTTGGATTTCTTGAGTTGGAACAACTCATCAAAAATTCGTGCTTTAGCCTACTCGCGAGTAGCAAATTTCAAAACATTTTCCAAACAAACGGATATGCGATGCTTTGTTTCAAATTAGGCGATCTAGTCTATACTTGTATGCTGTGTGCATCACATAGTAAATCTAGGCTAATAACCGGAATAAGAACGCATAATGTTTTCAAAACAAGATATCATGATTAGTAGAGGCCGATCTTCGGATCGGGCGAGAGGGGGTGCTCATAGCTAACCTTCCCCAATCGTACCCAAGTTCCCGAGCCGAGGCAACTCTGATGATGACGGACACATGGCCTTAGGCAAACGAGTCAGGGTTTCCTAAATTCTCCAAAAATAAAATATTTAGGTGGCGACTCTGTATCTGGAAAAGCAGTCCATGTTTGGCAATTCTTTACAAAAATCTGTTTTTCAAAACGATTTGCCGGATTTGGACTCTTTGGTTCAGATTAAGAACCGTGACAATTAGATTCCGAACTGTAGTGAGCCCAAAACAAACAGAACGGGACTCATCCTCCCGGGGAGTTCGGGAGACGTCTACAAGTCCGCATGTTGTTGCATTTCTCGTTTTGTTAATTTCATTTATGTGGGTGATTGTTGGAAAAATTTAGAAGTAAATGGAAACGGATTCTATTCGAATGAAATGATGCAATCCTTTATGGTGCCTCTTCATTTTAAAAAGTGTGACCTAAAGGTGGTGTCTCTTCAATTTAAAAGGTATGACCCGAGGGTCATGTCCCTTCTTCGTGTCTTTTCTGTTCAAACTGAACATGTGCTAACAAGCCTATATAGAGGCAGGCCCCATTCTTGTTTTATTCATTCCGAAATTTTGAAAATTCTTTTCTTTCTTCCATACATTCAGCATTTATCTGTGAGTTTAAATTATTTTAAGTGCAAAACATAATTTCGGTTTGTCGTACAATCAAAGAGTGTGCTCTCTTCGGTTGTGGTGATTGTTGTATCTCGGAGACAAGGTGTCCATTTTTTTCAAGCACCATTGGATATAACGAAATTCTATTTTAATGACACAGTGTTCAAATACTAGTTTCAATCACAAACTTGTTTATAAATCATCTGCAGAAATATAATAAGGATTAATTTTGTTGTTTATTTTATTTTATTTATTAGTTTCTTAAGGTTATCCTCCAACAATTCTTTATCTTTTTCTTTATCCATTTCTATGACGAGTCAGTGATTTCCTGCAGCGATAAATAGGTTAAGCTTTGTTTTTAATGAGACTCATAGCTTGGAAATTCAAGTGGGATATAACATGATATTTTTAATGGGAATCACCTATATGAGTGTGAACTAACCCGATTCTATCAGAATTAAAAAGGCTAAATTCTCTTCAGCACTCATGAATTCAAGAGTTACCCAAGGCCAAAATAGACACAACCGATAGAATCAAGTTGTGTGTGGAAATAAAATTGTCTGACAGGTTATTGTCTCGGTTTATACCAACGAAAGGATAGTTTAAGACATCATATTCATTGATCAGCCAATAAATTCGATAGTCTTTTACAGGGAAGGTTCAATGCCAAAAGCTACCTATCCTATGCAGCAAATTTCCAAATTTGTATTCACATAGTCCGCATGTTGTTGCATTTCTTGTTTTGTTTATTTCATTTATGTGGGTGATTATTGGAAAAATTTAGAAGTAAATAGAAATGGATTCCATTCGAATGAAATGATGCAACCCTTTATGGTGCCTCTTCATTTTAAAGGATGTGACCTAAAGTTTGTGTCTCTTCATTTTAAAGGGTATGACCCAAGGGTCATGACCCTTCTTTGTGTCTTTTCTGTTCAAATTGAACATGTGCTAACAAGCCTATATAAAGGCAGGCCCCATTCTAGTTTTATTCATTCCGAAATTTTGAAAAAACTTTTCTTTCTTTCACACATTCAGCATTTATCGGTGAGTTTAAATTATTGTGAGTGCAACACATAATTTTGGTTTGTTGTACAATCAAAGAGTGTGCTCTCTTCGGTTGTGGTCATTGTTGTGTCTAGGAGACAAGGTGTCCATTATTTTCAAGCACCATTGTGGAGAACGAAATTCTATTTTAATGACACAGTTTTCAAACACTAGTTTCAATCACAAACTTGTTTATAAATCATCTGCAGAAATACTATAAGGATTAATTTTGTTGTTTATTTTATTTTATTTATTATTTGCTTAAGGTTTAAATTATCCTTCAAACTTTTTTTTTTTATCTTTATCTTTATCTTTATCCATTTCTATGATGAGTTAGAGATTTCCTGCAGCGATAAATACTCCCTCCGTCCCAAAATATTAGTCCCTTATTCCATTTTTCATTGTCCCAAAATATTAGTCCCTCTTCAAAAATCAAGTACAAAAATAATATAAATTTCCTATTTTGCCCTTCTTTTAAATTAATAAACAATATAAAAAGTACAATTATGACATTGATATTCCCAAAAAATGTACTATCAAAAGGGTAATTTTGGAAAATCAACTTTTTTAAAGTGCAATAATTGTACTACCAAAAAAAGTTGGATTCCCCAAAAGGTTTAAAGGGTATGACCCAAGGGTCATGTCCCTTCTTCGTGTCTTTTCTGTTCAAATTGAACATGTGCTAACAAGCCTATATAAAGGCAGGCCCCATTCTAGTTTTATTCATTCCGAAATTTTGAAAAAACTTTTCTTTCTTTCACACATTCAGCATTTATCGGTGAGTTTAAATTATTGTGAGTGCAAAACATAATTTTTGTTTGTTGTACAATCAAAGAGTGTGCTCTCTTCGGTTGTGGTCATTGTTGTGTCTAGGAGACAAGGTGTCCATTATTTTCAAGCACCATTGTGGAGAACGAAATTCTATTTTAATGACACAGTTTTCAAACACTAGTTTCAATCACAAACTTGTTTATAAATCATCTGCAGAAATACTATAAGGATTAATTTTGTTGTTTATTTCATTTTATTTATTATTTGCTTAAGGTTTAAATTATCCTTCAAAATTTTTTTTTTATCTTTATCTTTCTCTTTATCCATTTCTATGATGAGTTAGAGATTTCCTGCAGCGATAAATAGGTTAAGCTTTGTTTTTAATAAGACTCATAGCTTGGAAATTCAAGTGGGATATAGCATGATATTTTTAATGGGAACCACCTATATGAGTGTGCACTAACCCGATTCTATTAGAATTAAAAAGGCTAAATTCTCTTGAGCACTCATGAATTCAGAAATTGCCGAGGGCCAAAATAGGCACAACCGATAGAATCAAGTTGTGTATGAAAATAAAATTGTCTGACATGTTATTGTCTCAGTTTACACCAACGACAGGATAGTTCAAGGCATCATATTCATTGATCAACCAATAAATTCGATAGTCTTTTACAAGTTAAGGTTCAAGGCCAAAAGCTATCTATCCTATGTAGCATATTTTCAAATTTGTATTCACATAGTCCGCATGTTGTTGCATTTCTTGTTTTGTTAATTTCATTTATGTGGGTGATTGTTGGAAAAATTTAGAAGTAAATGGAAATGGATTCCATTCGAATGAAATGATGCAACCCTTTATGGTGCCTCTTCATTTTAAAGGGTGTGACCTAAAGGTGGTGTCTCTTCATTTTAAAAGGTATGACCTGAGGGTCATGTCCCTTCATCGTGTCTTTCCTATTCAAACTGAACATGTGCTAACATGCCTATATAAAGACAGGCCCCATTCTAGTTTTATTCATTACGAAATTTTGAAAATTCTTTTCTTTCTTTCATACATTCAGCATTTATCCATGAGTTTAAATTATTGTGAGTGCAAAACATAATTTTTGTTTGTTGTACAATCAAAGAGTGTGCTCTCTTCGATTGTGGTGATTGCTGTATCTGGGAGACTAGATGTCCATTGTTTTCAAGCACCATTGAAGAGAACGAAATTCTATTTTAATGACACAGTGTTCAAACACAAGTTTCAATGACAAACTTGTTTATATATCATCTGCAGAAATACTATAATGATTAATTTTGTTGTTTATTTCATTTTATTTATTATTTTCTTATGGTTTAAATTATCCTCCAACAATTCTTTACCTTTATCTTTATCCATTTCTATGATGAGTTAGTGATTTCCTGCAGCGATAAATAGGTTAAACCTTGTTTTTAATGAGACTCATCGCTTGGAAATTGAAGTGGGATGTAGCATGATACTTTTAATGGGAATCACCTGTATGAGTGAACTAACTCGATTCTATCAGAATTAAAAAGGCTAAATTCTCTTGAGTCCTCATGAATTCAAAAATTACCCAGGGCCAAAATAGACACAATTGATAGAATCAAGTTGTCCATGGAAATAAAATTGTCTGACAGGTTATTGTCTCGGTTTACCCCAACGACAGGATAGTTCAAGACATCATATTCATTGATCAGCCAATAAATTCGATAGCCTTTTACAAGGGAAGGTTCGAGGCCAAAAGCTACCTATCCTATGCAGCATATTTCGATATTTGTATTCACATAGTCCGCATGTTTTTACATTTCTCGTTTTGTTAATTTCATTTATGTGGGTGGTTGTTGGAAAAATTTAGAAGTAAATGGAAAATGATTCTATTCGAATGAAATGATGCAACCCTTTATGGTGTCTCTTTATTTTAATATGTGTGACCTAAAGGTGGTGTCTCTTCATTTTAAAGGGTATGACCCAAGGGTCATGTCCCTTCTTCGTGTCTTTTCTGTTCTAATTGAACATGTGCTAACAAGCCTATATAAAGGCAGCCCCATTCTAGTTTTATTCATTCCGAAATTTTGAAAATTCTTTTCTTTCTTTCATATATTCAGCATTTATCCGTGAGTTTACATTATTGTGAGTGCAAAACATAATTTTGGTTTGTTGTACAATCAAAGAGTGTGCTCTTTTCGATTGTTGTGATTGTTGTATCTAGTAGACAAGATGTCCATTGTTTTTAAGCTCCATTGGGGACAACGAAATTCTATTTTAATGACACAGTGTTCAGACACTAGTTTCAATCACAAACTTGTTTATAAATCATCTGCAGTAATACTATAAGGATTAATTTTGTTGTTTATTTTATTTTATTTATTATTTGTTTAAGGTTTAAATTATCCTCCAACAATTCTTTATCTTTATCTTTAACCATTTCTATGATGAGTTAGTGATTTCCTACAGTGATAAATAAGTTAAGCTTTGTTTTTAATGAGACTCATAGTTTGGAAATTCAAGTGGGATATAACATGATACTTTTAATGGTAATCACCTATATAAGTGTGAACTAACCCAATTCTATCTGAATTAAGAAGTTTAAATTCTCTTGAGCACTCATAAACAAGATTGTGGTGATTGTTGTATCTGGCAGAGAAGATGTCCATTGTTTTCAAGCACCATTGAAGGGAACGAAATTCTATTTTAATGACACAGTGTTCAAACACTAGTTTCAATCACAAACTAGTTTATAAATTATCTGCAGAAATACTATAAGGATTAATTTTGTTGTTTATTTTATTTTATTTATTATTTGCTTAAGGTTTAAATTATCCTCCAACAATTCTTTATTTTTTTCTTTATCCATTTCTATAATAAGTTAGTGATTTTCTACAGCGATAAATAGGTTAAGCTTTATTTTTAATAAGACTCATAGCTTGGAAATTCAAGTGGGATATAGCATGATACTTTTAATGGGAATCACCTATATGACTGTGAACTAACCTAATTCTATCAGAATTAAAAAGGGTAAATTCTCTTGAGCACTCATGAATTCAGGAATTGTTTAGGGCCAAAATAGACACAACCAACAGAATCAAGTTGTGTATGGAAATAAAATTGTCTGACAGGTTATTGTCTCGGTTTAAACCAACGACAGGATAGTTCAAGACATCATATTCATTGATCAGCCAATAAATTCGATTGTCTTTTACAAGGGAAGGTTCAAGGCCAAAAGCTACCTATTCTATGCAACATATTTCTAAATTTGTATTCACATAGTCCGCATGTTGTTGCATTTCTCGTTTTGTTAATTTCATTTATGTAGGTGAATGTTGGAAAAGTTTGGAAGTAATGGAAATGGATTCCATTCGAATGAAATGATGCAACCCTTTATGGTGCCTCTCTATTTTAAAGGGTGTGACCTAAAGGTGGTGTCTCTTCATTTTAAAGGATATGACCCAATGGTCATGTCTCTTCTTTGTGTCTTTTCTGTTCAAACTGAACATGTGCTAACAAACCTATATAAAGGCACGCCCCATTCTAGTTTTATTCATTCTGAAATTTTGATAATTCTTTTCTTTCTTTTATACATTTAGTTTTTATCCGTGAGTTTAAATTATTGTGATTGCAAAGCATAATTTTGGTTTGTTGTACAATGAAAGAGTCTGCTCTCTTCGATTGTGGTGATTGTTTTATCTGGGAGACAAGATGTCCATTGTTTTCAAGCACCATTGGAGAGAACGAAATTCTATTTTAATGACATAGTGTTCAAACACTAGTTTCAATCACAAACTTGTTTATAAATCATCTGAAGAAATATTATAAAGATTAATTTTTTTTTATTTTATATTATTTATTATTTGGTTAAGGTTTAAATTATCCTCCAACAATTCTTTATCTTTATCTTTATCCATTTCTATGATGAGTTAGTGATTTTCCTGCAGCGATAAATAGGTTAAGCTTTGTTTTTAATGAGACGCATAGCTTAGAAATTTAAGTGGGATATAGCATGATATTTTTAGTGGGAATCACCTATATGAGTGTGAACTAACCCGATTCTATCATAATTAAAAAGGCTAAATTTTCTTGAGCACTCATGAATTCAGGAGTTACCTAGGGCCAAAATAGACATAACCGATAGAATCAAGTTGTGTATGGAAATAAAATTGGCTGACAGGTTATTGTCTCGGTTTACACGAACGACAGGATAGTTCAAGACATCATATTCATAGATCAGCCAACAAATTCGATAGTCTTTTACAAGGGAAGGTTCAAAGCCAAAAGTTACCTATCCTATGCAGCATATTTCCAAATTTGCATTCACATAGTCCACATGTTGTTGCATTTCTTGTTTTGTTTATTTCATTTATTTGGGTGATTGTTGGAAAAATTTAGAAGTAAATGGAAATGGATTCCATTCGAATGAAATGATGCTATCCTTTATGGTGCCTCTTCATTTTAAAGGGTGTGACCTAAAGGTGGTGTCTCTTCATTTTAAAGGATATGACCCAATGGTCATGTCTCTTCTTCGTGTCTTTTTTGTTCAAACTGAACATGTGCTAACAAGCCTATATAAAGGCAGGCCCCATTCTAGTTTTATGCATTCTGAAATTTTGAAAATTCTTTTCTTTCTTTCATACATTCGGCATTTATCCGTGAGTTTAAATTATTGTGAGTGCAAAACACAATACCTATCCTATGCAGCATATTTCCAAATTTGTATTCACATAGTCCGCATGTTGTTGCATTTCTTGTTTTGTTTATTTCATTTATTTGGGTGATTGTTGGAAAAATTTAGAAGTAAATGGAAATGGATTCCATTCGAATGAAATGATGCTATCTTTTATGGTGCCTCTTCATTTTAAAGGGTGTGACCTAAAGGTGGTGTCTCTTCATTTTAAAGGGTATGACCCAAGGGTCATGTCCCTTCTTCGTGTCTTTTCTGTTCAAACTGAACATGTGCTAACAAGCCTATATAAAGGCAGGCCCCATTCTAGTTTTATGCATTCTGAAATTTTGAAAATTCTTTTCTTTCTTTCATACATTCAGCATTTATCTGTGAGTTTAAATTATTGTGAGTGCAATACATAATTTGGGTTTGTTGTACAATCAAAGATTGTGCTCTCTTCGATTGTGGTGATTGTTGTATCTAGGAGACAAGATGTCCATTGTTTTCAAGCACCATTGGAGAGAACGAAATTTTATTTTAATGACACAGTGTTCAAACACTAGTTTCAATCACAAACTTGTTTATAAATCATCGACAGAAATACTATAAGGATTAATTTTGTTGTTTATTTTATTTTATTTATTATTTTCTTAAGGTTTAAATTATCCTCCAACAATTCTTTATCTTTATCTTTATCCATTTCTATGATGAGTTAGTGATTTCCTGCAGCGATAAATAGGTTAAGCTTTGTTTTTAATCAGACTTATAGCTTGCAAAATTCATTGGAAATCACCTATATGAGTGTGAACTAACTCGATTCTATCAGAATTAAAAAGGCTAAATTCTCTTGAGTATTCATGAATTCAGGAATTGCCTAGGGCCAAAGAAGACACAACCGATAGAATCAAGTTGTGTATGGATATAAAATTGTCTGACAAGTTATTGTCTCAGTTTACACCAACGACAGGATAGTTCAAGACATCATATTCATTGATCAGCCAATAAATTCGATAGTCTTTTACAAGGGAAGGTTCAAGGCCAAAAGTTACCTATCCTATGTAGCATATTTCCAAATTTGTATTCACATAGTCCGCATGTTGTTGCATTTCTCGTTTTGTTAATTTCATTTATGTGGGTGCTTGTTTGAACAATTTAGAAGTAAATGGAAATGTATTCCATTCGAATGAAATGATGCAACCCTTTATGGTGCCTCTTCATTTTAAAGGGTGTGACCTAAAGGTGGTGTCTCTTTATTTTAAAGGGTGTGACCCAAGGGTCATGTCCCTTCTTGGTGTCTTTTCTGTTCAAACTGAACATGTGCTAACAAGCCTATATAAAGGCATGCCCCATTCTAGTTTTATGCATTCCGAAATTTTGAAAATTCTTTTCTTTCTTTCATACATTCAGCATTTATCTGTGAGTTTAAATTATTGTGAGTGCAAAACATAATTTTGGTTGTCTTACAATCAAAGAGTGTGTTTTCTTCGGTTGTGGTGATTGTTGTGTCTCGGAGACAAGGTGTCCACTGTTTTCAAGCACCATTGGAGAGAACGAAATTCTATTTTAATGACACAGTGTGCAAATACTAGTTTCAATTACAAACTTGTTTATAAATCATGTACAGAAATACTATAAGGATTAATTTTATTTTTTATTTTATTTTATTTTTTATTTTCTTAAGGTTTAAATTATCCTCCAACAATTCTTTATCTTTATCTTTATCTTTATCCATTTCTATTATGAGTTAGTAATTTCCTGCAGCGATAAATATGTTAAGCTTTGTTTTTAATGAGACTCATAGCTTGGAAATTCAAGTGGGATATAGCATGATATTTTTAATGGGAATCACCTGTATGAGTGTGAACTAACCCGATTCTATCAGAATTAAAAAGGCTAAATTCTCTTGAGCACTCATGAATTTAGGAATTGCCGAGGGCCAAAATAGACACAACTGATAGAATCAAGTTGTGTATGGAAACAAAATTGGCTGAGAGGTTATTGTCTCGGTTTCCACCAATGGCAAGATAGTTCAAGACATCATATTCATTGAACAACTAATAAATTCGATAGTCTTTTATAAGGGAAGGTTCAATGCCAAAAGCTATTGATCCTATGCAGCATATTTCTAAATTTGTATTCAGATAGTCCGCATGTTGTTGCATTTCTCGTTTTGTTAATTTCATTTATGTGGGTGATTGTTGGAAAAATTTAGAAGTAAATGGAAATGGATTCCATTCGAATGAAATGATGCAACCCTTTATGGTGCCTCTTCATTTTAAAGGGTGTGACCTAAAGGTGGTGTCTCTTCATTTTAAAGGGTATAACTCAAGGGTCATGTCACTTCTTCGTGTCTTTTCTATTCAAATTGAACATGTGCTAACAAGCCTATATAAAGGCAGGCCCCATTCTAGTTCTATTCATTCTGAAATTTTGAAAATTCTTTTCTTTCTTTCATACATTCAATGTTTATCCCTGAGTTTAAATTATTGTGAGTGCAAAACATAATTTTGGTTTGTTGTACAATCAAAGAGTGTGCTCTCTTCGGTTGTGGTGATTGTTGTATCTAGGAGACAAGATGTCCATTGTTTTCAAGAACCATTGGATAGAACGAAATTCTATTTTAATGACACAGTGTTCAAACACTAGTTTCAATCATAAACTTGTTTATAAATCATCTGCAGAAATACTATAAGATTTAATTTTGTTATTTATTTTATTTTATTTATTATTTGCTTAAGGTTTAAATTATCCTCCAACAATTCTTTATCTTTATCTTTATCCATTTCTATGATGAGTTAGTGATTTCCTGCAGCGATAAATAGGTTAAGCTTTGTTTTTAATGAGACTGATAGTTTGGAAATTCAAGTGGAATATAGCATGATACTTTTAATCGAAATCACCTATATGAGTGTGAACTAACCCAATTCTATCAGAATTAAAAAGACTAAATTCTCTTGAGCACTCGTGAATTCAGGAATTGCCTAGGGCCAAAATAGACACAACCGATAGAATCAAGTTTTGTATGGAAATAAAATTGTCTGACTGGTTATTGTCTCAGTTTACACCAACGACAGGATAGTTCAAGACATCATATTCATTGATCAGCCAGTAAATTCGATTGTCTTTTACAAGGAAAAGTTCAATGCCAAAAGTTACCTATCCTATGCAGCATATTTCGAAATTTGTATTTACATAGTCCGCATGTTGTTGCATTTCTCGTTTTGTTAATTTCATTTATGTGGGTGATTGTTTGAAAAATTTAGAAGTAAATGGAAATGGATTCCATTCGAATGAAATGATGCAACCCTTTATGGTGTCTCTTTATTTTAAAGGGTGTGACCTAAAGGTGGTGTCTCCTCATTTTAAAGGGTATGACCCAAGGGTCGTGTCCCTTCTTCGTGTCTTTTCTCTTCAAACTGAACATGTGCTAACAAGCCTATATAAAGGCAGGCCCCATTCTAGTTTTATTCATTCTGAAATTTTGAAAATTCTTTTCTTTCTTTCATACATTCAGCATTTATCCGTGAGTGTAAATTATTGTGAGTGCAAAACATAATTTTTGTTTGTTGTACAATCAAAGAGTGTGCTCTCTTCGGTTGTGGTGATTGTTGTATCTAGGAGACAAGATGTCTATTGTTTTCAAGCACCATTGGAGAGAACGAAATTCTATTTTAATAACATAGTGTTCAAATACTAGTTTCAATCACAAACTGGTTTATAAATCATCTGCAGAAATACTATAAGGTTTAATTTTGTTGTTTATTTTATTTTATTTGTTATTTTTGCGTAAGGTTTAAATTATCCTTCAACAATTCTTTATCTTTATCTTTATCTTTATCCACCTCGATTAAAAATGATAGAATAACTGCAATTATATGGTTAGATCACATTTATCTTCAAAATAATTTTGATTAATATTTACAATTTTAATTGTTGTGGTGGTTGCTACACGCATTTATTTTGTTCTATGATTAATCCACCTTGGAAGTGAAATGAAAAAATGGAATCTTTTAGTTTTTTAATAGGACGGTTGCTATACGCATGTATTTTGTTCTATGAATCTACATCATTTAGGTGATATATATCAACTCTCTTTTTAAAATTAATTATATAGAGACAAATTGAATTTACAAGCCGCATCCCAAAATAAATTGGAGATTAGTTTAAAAATTAATTATATAGAGACAAATTGAATTTACAAGGCTCATCCCAAAATTAATAGGAGATTAGATTTTGTTGGGTATACCTCCTTATTGGAGTGTGGGACCCAATTGGTGCTAAATTGCCAAGATCCTTTTGAGGTGAGGCATTGAAGACAGCGGTTGACGTGATCAATTTGTCTCCTTCGTATCCTTTGAATGGTGATGTTCCAGAAAGAGTTTGGACCGGAAAAGATGTGTCTTATGAGCACTTGAAAGTGTTTGGTTGCCGAGCTTTTGTTCACATTCCAAAAGATGAGAGGTCCAAGCTTGATAGCAAGTCAAGACAATGTATTTTTCTTGGCTATGGGCGTGATGAATTTGGTTATAGACTGTGGGATCCGGTCAACAAGAAAGTTATTCGAAGCCGTGATGTTGTGTTTCTTGAATGGAAAAATTAAATCAAAAAACAACACAAGAATTTTTACGTGGTTCCCTCAATGTGAGGTACGTCCACGGGATCGAAATCCGATTCCACTATCAACCAAATAAGTTCCAAACGATTACAAACGAGACACTAATGGTCTCACAAAACCACCCTTAGGTGAATTCCAAATAATTACAAATAAACAAAGAGGAAAGACCTCACCAAATAGATGAACCAAAATCTTCAGAATCGATCCCGTGGACGTACCTCACATTGAGGGAACCACGTAAAAATTCTTGTGTTGTTTTTTGATTTAATTTTTCCGCATTAATTTTTATTCCCATTGATTGATTTACTTGTGGGGAATCTCGGATTTTCCCTAACAGATTTTTGTGTTAGTGGCCACTTTTCACCCATGAAAAAAATATATACATACATTGTTTTGTGCTTGTCCTCAAGGATAATGTAAGCATCTAATTTCTTTCTTGTTTTTAATGGTGTCAGTTTACATTGTTGTATTTTAGTTTTGTTTTAGTTTGTGTTTGTGTTTTATTGTTTTTATGGTTGTTGGGCCCATAGATCCAAGAAAGGAGGTGAAGAACTCTTAGCCCAATCTATAAGCAAGACTAAAAGCAGAGCTCAAATCTCTGGCCTCCTCTATGAGAGAGATAAGTCTTACCAACCACTCTCTGTTGGTGATATGGCTGCAATTATTATTTTTATATGCACAAGATTATCTATATAATAAAGCATAACGATTTTTGAAATGTTTATCTCTTATATTTGGTCAGAATAGTTAAGATCAATCAATCTATGAAATTAATAGTTGGATTTGCTTGTTAAAAATAAACTTTCCGTCCAAAAAAGTTTCAACACTTTCCTAACACTGCCCTCTCTTTCTTTGTTTGCCTATTATTTTTCTCTATTATTTCTTTCTAATCATTTGCAATTTACTCTCCATCTCTCATTATGTTTTTCTTATTTGCTGCACAAAAACTAGAATTCCTTGTTTGTGTAAGTTTGAATGAGTTGACTATAATAATTGATTGTCCTATGTCCTAATGTTATACTTTCACTCCTAATAGAAATTACTTATTTATCTCCTAGAATGCATGAGTTTGTAAAATTCTAACTATTTATTGTTGGGCTTTTAGCTTTGGTGCATTTTTTCTTTTTGTACAATGGCAATGGTGCATGGGAACCCATTCCTATCCCTTCCCTACCATCACAAAAACCTCTGTTTCCCTTACGATTGTTCATAATTTGGCCAAAAGTAGAAGTGATAGTGGAAGAGATAGTTCTTATATTTTTTTATATTGTTTTTAACTATTTTCTTTTCTATTATTTTTTCACGCCCTTTGTTTAATTATTTTCCTAAAGCCATTTCATTTTAGCATGGCGATGATGGTTATAGATGCAACTGGTGGATCTGATAACAACGACGACAACGTGATACCTATGTTCTTGGCTAAACATTTGTTTGAGCATATACTTTTTAAAATAAGTTTGAAATTCTCCTCTACACTATATTTTCATTAGACCAATTTAGTTTTGTGTTCTTTTTATTAAAAAGCTTGATTCAAGAAAAAAATACAACATTGTTTTTTTATTTATTTCTAAAACTCAATTTTGATAATTTTATTGTGTACAATATTTTTTTTAACAGCGGTGATTGGTAGCTCTAAAAGTAGAGCTCTAAACAGAGCTCTACTGAGCTAGCAGCTTCAAAAAAAGAAAGAAAAAAAGTTAAGCCAAAATATCACATCAAAGTGGGACATACACAGTTGCCACATCATTTGAGTTTGCTCTAGAGCTCTGAAACATTTTTCTTTTCTTTTTTTTAACTCATCTAAATTAAATTGTGGTTACATATAAATTGGGAAGGAAAGAGAGGGGGGTAAGTGTTTGCACACTAGAAATAAAAAAGAGTACAAACAGTAAGTCAATTGCACAAGAATGATTGATTTTGATTTGTGCCAAAATATGTTACGAGTATTTTCTGATACAGATAATACACTAGTTTATAAATATTAGTAAAAATACATTAAGTTGGACAATTATAGTAACCCAAGATATAAACAACATAAGAAAAAAATCCATAAATTGGACGAAACAAGCTCAATACAATAAAGGGAGATCATAATAGCAGAAAACAATCTATTTTTGCACTTGACAATGACTGTTAATTGAGCTAACCAAGTTATTATATGGTCGCAATGTCTACGTGTTGGCACAAAATTTGACCCACCAATTTGAATGTGACATGTGGCAAAATATGAAGAGATAGGATCAGCCAATCAAGAAAGAACACATGGCAATACCAGGAAGAGACAGATGTTAGATTGTAATAGGTGCCATGTGACAATTGGCAACTTGAGTTATAGTTAAAGAGTAAAGCTAAAGGGTAGAACTGTTTCAAGCAGTGACAAGGAGACAACCAAATCTTTGGAATTCAAATTCAAAGTCGAATAAGGGAAAGTAGCTATAATAGTGGAGATGAGGTCCAGCAGTTGCTGCAAATTCAAATGACACTTATAAATACTCGAAGTAGCTCTAACCCACATCAACTTCTTATTTTTCTCGTTTCTTGCTCTGTACTTATTTTTCATACAAGTAGATTTGAACTTAGAATTGTAATCTCTTTACCAATTCTTACCCTCCCTGTTCCCAGAACAATTAAGATAACACAAGTGTAATTGAATTATTCAATTAATCAATTATTTTATTTTTGTCTCAGTCTCCCCCCTCATTCTTGACTTGATATTTACTACCTTCAGGGTGCGTTTGTTTGGACGGACTGGATTAGGGGGGATTGTAATCCATCGGACTATTAGTCTCGGGATACATTGTCCCCGGACTATTTGGTTGGACTGGATTTGTATCCTATGTTTGTTTAGTCATGAGATTAGATATCTGGATTGGACTATTTTTAATGAATCCAATGTTTGGTTAGACGGACTGGATAAGGATAAATGTTCAAAAGACTATTTTATCCTTGTAATTTATAATTTTTATTTAATATATAATTTTAAATTTGTAATCTATAATTTATAATTTAACAACACTAAAAAAATTTAATTTATAAGGCCATAATTTTTAATTTATTATTTTCAATTAAATTTAATTTATAATTTATAATTTAATTTTTTTATTTAATATATAATTTTAAATTAACAACACTAAAAAAATAATTTATAAATGTTCAAAAGACGATTTTACCATTTCTAATTATTTACTAAATAATAGCATAGAGGGTAAAATGGACATTTCACCAAATAATCACATGGGATACCAATCTCATGGTTTCTATCCCACACCCCCCCATGGGATAAAATAGTCTCATATTTGTGGGACTAATAGTCCGGGGGACTATTAGTCCGGAGCAAAATTTTACAAACAAACAATGGACTATTAGTCCGGTGGGACTAATAGTCCAATCCCTCACCCTTATCCCTCAAAACAAACATGCTCTCAATTCTATCTAATCATTAAATTGATTCAAACTAAAATATAAGTATTAAAGTCATCTTTATTGAGACAAAAATAACTGTTTAGAGTCACCTGATCATTAAATTGACTCAATTATTATCTATAAGGATTATTTAATCCTTGCTGGGATGTGCGAATTTACATTTGTAATATTTGAACTGCCAAAAAAGCCAACACTCTGTAAACCTATCTGGTGAGTAATTTTGAAATAAAGGTTTGACAAATATTACATCTATGCTTGGTAACATTTGTATTTACTATATTCTAGTTTTATATTTTGAAAAGTCAAACTATAAACAGCAACATATTTGACAATTGTTTTTGTTTCTAAGAAAATTTAAATAATTTTCAAAATTACAATATTATAGAAAATAAAATTAACATGTTTTTTTTGTCTCTTGTTTTCAACTCAGGTTTTCAATTTCTCATTCCTCACTATGTCTGGTCACCCCTTTTGCTAGTCAGTTTCACTAGCTCGCCACCCATCTCCTCCTAGGGATGTAATAATGGCCTGGCCCGGGCTCGGGCCGGCCCAAGCGGTCCTTGCGGGTTTCTGCTTTTTTGGCAGGCCGAGCTACAAAGTGGAGTCTAGGCCCAAGCCCAGGCCCACTCAAAATAGGGCCTACGACCAGGCCTAGGCGGACCTTTTATTTTTTGGTTAAAAAAATGAACAATAAATGCATTATCTATGTAGATTATTTATTAGGAATAAAAAAAAAATTATACTAGAGTATTTTAGTTAAGATTAATGAGATGTTTTGTTTGGTTATATTTCATGGTAGTATTTAAATTTAATTATGTATGACTTATGTTTTTTTAATTATGAACTTATAACTAAAACAATATGCAATTATATATTTTTTTTCTTTTGAAATGAATAATTTTATATATACGAAAATGAAACTTTCAATATTACAATATAAAATTAATTATATAACATTTATTGAATGAATAATTTTTATTTCAAAATGAAATAAAATATTATAAAAATTTATATCTTTAAATAAAATAATTGTAGATTATTTATTTATTTATTTATTTTCATTCATTGCAAATTGCAATAAATCATGATGTGAGTGATAATGCTGCATGACATGATAACAAGGCAAGAGGTAGGGCGGCACTGACATCCTACAAGGAAATGACTTGATAAATGATCTTGGTAATTGATTTTGAGTTAGTCCTATTCCTGCAGGGCAGAGGGGGAGGCATTAGCTTTGCCTCCCTACAAAGAAATGACCGGCCCTATTTTTTATTTTTTTACCATTGTTGCACAACATGATCAACCTTTATTTTATTATTTTTATTTTATTTGTTTTTTTAAAATTATTTAACCATTGGTTGCAACTTGCAACTTGCCTTCTATTTTATTTTTAATTTTTTTTTAATTATTGAAATTTGACCGTTGGCAGAGGAAGGGCCGAGTGGGCCGGGTCGGTCTAGGCTTCAAATGGCAGGCCCGAGCTAGAGCCTAACTAGGCTGAAAAAGGGTCGGGTCCACCTTAGGCCGCGGGCTTTAGGCCATTCACGGGCCTCGGGCTATTTTTACACTCCTGCTCCTCCACCTGACAACCACTACATCGGGTAACCTCCACACATCTGCCACCACCATCACCCGCAAACCCTCTAACCAAAAGTAAGAGCAACAAAAGTAAGGCTAAGAAATTTTTTTTTATATGTATTTTAATTTGAAAAAACCAACTCTTCTGGAGAAAATGAAAGGGAACATCATAATATGGAATATTGAATCACCCACTACTTTTGAAATTTCAATAGGGTTGTTTGACCCCACTTAGTTATTGTTGCTCTATCAATGTCTGGAACCCATAGTAGGGTTTATGAACTATCTAATTTTCCAACAATTTGATCTTACAAAGAACAATTATTGGTGATATCCCAAAAGCTATTTCTATTGAATGAAAAGATGACAAAGCCTTCCAATTCATTAACTAGTGTCAATCTCACGAGGTAAGAATAAACTTCTTGTAATTATCTCATTGTGATTTTGTGTAATTGCTCAATTTCATGTACAATTACTTTTGCTTCATAATGTGGTGTGTGGAAGCTTATAATGAATACATTGTGGCAAGTACAAGAATAAGGGACAAAAAACATAAGTGTGTGTTTTTTTTATTTTTTATTTTTTGTCAAATCTTTAGATACCAATAGAATAATTTCAGAAATACAAGTGCATATGCATTCATGGATCCAAACCAAAACATGTCAAATCTATTATATATTGTGCCAATTAGAAGCCTTCCAACAGACCCTTCCAGTTCAACAGTTCATTCTCTAAAGATCGTTATGGTTGTCATTAATGAATGGATACAAGAAGAATAGACAGAAGCCCTGTTTGTTTGGAGAGTTAGAGAAGGGATTGAGATTAGGATTGGTAGTGAGATGAAACTTACTAATATTGTATTTGTTTTAAGAGATGATGAGGGGATTGATAGTGAACTCCGTATTAGGATGGGCCTCTCTAAGGGATTCGGATGAGCCTCCAAGACTTGGTATTAGAAAAATAGTCCGGCGGACTAGAAATTTTTTATTTTTATTTATTTTTTACACGTCGGGCATTTTTTTTTGAACATTAATGTTTAATTTTTTGTATTTTTTGTTAAGTAAAAATCATTATTTTATTTGTTTTATTTTTTTCTAGAAATTTTTTATTTTATTTTTATTTTTTAATTTTTTTTTTACATGTTGGGCATTTTTTTTAAAACATTAATGTTTAATATTTTTGTATTTTTTTTATTTATTTTTTATCTTATATAAAAATAATTTAACAATCTCTACACTAACAACTATCATCAAAACAAACACAATTTTACTTAATCCCTTCACTATCAATCACTTACATTCTATCTCTGAAAACAAACGGGGCCATAAGGATTTCATTTTGGGAGCAGGTTGCCTCCTGTCCTTAATCGGACTGGACGGTACTGTTCAGCTCGTGGGGGCTCATCGCAGGTCCTGTTTTGATAATTCGAACCGTTCAATGTGTATAACTCATCGAGTACTATATATTTAAAAAAATCACGTTGATCGGATATTGATAACTATATGATCAAATCAGTTTTGTATAAAACAAAATGGACGGTGAAAAAATTAACAGTTAACAAAAAATGATAAGATGAGATAGCTATCGATATCCGATTAACTTGATGTTTTACAGACATATAGTACTCAACGAGTTCTATATATTGAACAGTTTAGATTATCAAAACAAGATCTGTTGAGCCCCCATTGACTAAACAATGCCGTCCAATCTAATTAAGGATCGGACGCAAGCTACCCCTAATTTTATGTGTGTATGGGGCGGCATACATTTTATGGGCAAAACTAGTGATTAAATGAGCAAATGAGTAAATTATTAGGCCATTTAATTCATTGTCTAAGACTCAACAAGATTTAAAAAAAAAAAAAAAAAATTCTTATTGGTGAAAGCTCCAATTTTTAAAACGCTTAGTAAAATATGATTCCATTTCAAGATTTGGTCTAAATCGCCACACACACACACACACACACACATATATTGGGATGATTTTTAGCTTTAAAATTATTGTCTAATATAATGCCTTCAAATTGGTGTTGCAAAGAATAGACAAATAGATAAATTATTCAATTTTCAGAGTACCATTCAACTACAAATCTATTTGGGGTGAGGGTATCTATTTGGGGTAAGGGTATTTTTAATATTTTATGTGACATGTTGTCTTAGTTATTTGTGTAAGTAATTGAGGGTGAATGACTATCTCTATCTCTAGTAACCTTTGCAATCATGGTGAAATCGCTTATTGGTGATATCCCAAAAGCTATTTCTATTGAATGAAAAGATGACAAAGCCTTCCAATTCATTAACTAGTGTCAATTTCACGAGGTAAGAATAAACTTCTTGTAATTATCTCATTGTGATTTTGTGTAATTGCTCAATTTCATGTACAATTACTTTTGCTTCACAATGTGGTGTGTGGAAGCTTATAATGAATACATTGTGGCAAGTACAAGAACAAGGGACAAAAAACATAAGTGTGTGTTTTTTTTATTTTTTATTTTTTGTCAAATCTTTAGATACCAATAGAATAATTTCAGAAATATAAGTGCATATGCATTCATGGATCCAAACCAAAACATGTCAAATCTATTATATATTGTGCCAATTAGAAGCCTTCCAACAGACCCTTCCAGTTCAACAGTTCATTCTCTAAAGATAGTTATGGTTGTCATTAATGGATGGATACAAGAAGAATAGACAAAGGCCCTGTTTGTTTGGAGAGTTAGAGAGGGGATTGAGATTGGGATTAGTAGTGAGATGAAACTCACTAATATTGTGTTTGTTTTAAGAGATGATTAGGGGATTAATAGTGAGCTCCGGATTAAGATGGGCCTCTCCAAGGGGATTCAGATGGGCCTCCAGGACTTGGTATTAGAAAAATAGTCCGGCGGACTAGAAATTTTTTATTTTTATTTATTTTTTTTGTTAAGTAAAAATCATTATTTTATTTATTTTATTTTTATTTTTTAAAAATTTTTTACATGTTAGGCATTTTTTTTAAAACATTAATGTTTAATATTTTTGTATTTATTTTATTTTTTTATTTTATATAAAATAATTTAACAATCTCTACACTAACAACTATTATCGAAACAAACACAATTTTAGTCAGTGAGCCCCCACTGACTAAACAATACCGTCTAATCTAATTAAGGATCGGAGGCAAGCTACCCCTTAATTTTATGTGTGTATGGGCGGCGTACATTTTATTGGCAAAACTAGTGATTAAATGAGCAAATGAGTAAATTATCAGGCCATTTAATTCATTGTCTAAGACTCAACAAGATTTTTTTTTTAAAAAAAATCTTATTGGTGAAAGCTCCAATTTTTAAAACGCTTAGTAAAATATGATTCCATTTCAAGATTTGGTCTAAATCGCCACACACACACACACACACA
Organism: Camellia sinensis; assembly: GCF_004153795.1. NCBI lineage: Eukaryota > Viridiplantae > Streptophyta > Magnoliopsida > Ericales > Theaceae > Camellia > Camellia sinensis. Next base: position 841,750 of record NW_021026771.1, read on the forward strand.
CACATATATTGGGATGATTTTTAGCTTTAAAATTATTGTCTAATACACACACACACACACACACACACACACACACACACACATATTGGGATGATTTTTAGCTTTAAAATTATTGTCTAATATAATGCCTTCAAATTGGTGTTGCAAAGAATAGACAAATAGATAAATTATTCAATTTTCAGAGTACCATTCAACTACAAATCTATTTGGAGTAAGGGTATTTTTAATATTTTATGTGACATGTTGTCTTAGTTATTTGTGTAAGTAATTGAGGGTGAATGACTATCTCTATCTCTAGTAACCTTTGCAATCATGGTGAAATCGCCATAGCCTTGCGATTAGCTCTAATTTTTTTAATGAACCACATAAATTTTGTATTCTTTGTGTGCGCGTATAATTTATCATTATTGTATTTTTGTTCTTTTTATGTTTTGTGTCTTGCTAATCTGTGTTGCATATTCCTAACTGCTCATGGTAGTCTCCAAAAAACAAGATATACAAAAGAGAATGGATGAGGCTCGACTGACCAAGATGAATTAGATCAACTTTACTCATCTCATTGTTAATGCTATTATTAATTTGAAAACATCATATCAACATGTTGGATTAATAATTCTAAAATAGTGAATAATTACTTGAATAGACAAACTAGAAGTGATTGTAAATTTTAAGATAGTCAAGAAATTAACGAGGTCAGTAGATATTGGTGGGTGGTGGGTGCAAATCATGAAAGTAAATTTATTTATGTTAATAAATTTGGTAGAAAACAAAAAAGGTTATTGTATTAGAAGAAAACTAGAAAATATTTAATCAATGGTAAAACAAAATAACCTTAAGGTTTATAATCTTATTTGCTAATAGAGAACTTTTAAATTGACTTTGAAAGAAAAATACAGAAGTCTGTTTGATTTGATTTTTGAAAATTTGTATTCTAAAAAAGACTAGAAACTAATTTGGAATTAAAATATTGAATATGGAACCAAATAAATTTCTAACTAAATATTGAATAATTAATAAAATATAAAAAAAATTATAAATAACAAATTCAAGTCAAGTCCAAATTTGAATGCTAATGACCAAGAAAAATTTGCCAAAACAAATAACAATCAAAACAAAAATTCAAAGAACAAATAACCAACGAAACAAAATTTTCTTAAAAGCGAAAACCACAAAATTAAGGAGATGGGGTCTGACTACTGTGTGGAGCATAACAATTACTGTTGTGTGGCCATAGAGTCCATTTTGGGGTCCTTTCTAATAATCAAAATCGTTCACTTTTTATAATACACTAAGTAGAATATATCTGTAAAAATTTAAGTTGATCAGATATTATCAACCAAATCATTGAATTACATTTGTATCTACAAAAATAAATTACAAATGTGATTTGATGTATAAAATTAAACAGAAATGTAATTTGATGAAATGATTAACGATGTCCGATCAATTTCAATTTTTGCAAGTATGTGTTACTCTATACACTCTCAAAAGTAGACGGTTTAGATTATCGAAATGGGCATAAATGGTCGCACGACAATGACTATTATGCCCCCGCATAGCAACAATCCTATTTCCCAAAATTAAAGGCCTAAACAATACAATCAACGTGAAATCCATATATAGGTCCTGTTTGGTAAGGCTTATTTCTAGTTTATTTCAGCTTTTAGTTTCATTTAAACTATTTTGATGTATTTGGTTCAGCTTAACAATACAGCTTATAACGTTTTGTAAGTCAAAAATCAACTTATTCTTTGAGTGGGGAGGAGAAGCTTAATTTATAAGTCAAAAATCAGCTTATGTTCACAATTATAAGTTATAAACGGTTAAGGTATAAGGTATAATCACTTTCCCACAGCTCTACCAAACAGGGCCATATATATATATATATATATGGTATAGGCCCTGTTTGGTACAGTTTAATTTCAGCTTATTTCAGCTTTCAGCTTAATTTAAGCTATTTTGATGTGTTTGGTTTAGCTTATAGCTTATAGCTTATAGCTTTGTGGAAGTCAGAAAACAGCTTATTCTTTAAGTGGGGCAGGAGATGCTTTAAGAATAAGCTGGAAATCAGCTTAAGCTGAAAGTTATAAGTTATAAGCTGTTTAGACATAAGCTATAAGCACTTTCCCACAGCTCTACCAAACAGAGCCATAATGGAAGCCAAAACCAAGCACAAAGCAAGTAAACAAAAGCCGAGCTTGCAACCTCTACTAACTGGGCATTTTGCCCGAGCAACTCCTCAATCAACCGCGGCACATTCCTAAGAATTTGGTTATTTGGCCGAGAAGACAACGCCATTTTAGGCAAACGATCAGCACACTCAAAGCAATGAGTATGTATTGATCATTGAGCTATTTTCCATTAAATACAAGTCTTTCAAAACTAATCCGCCAATACAGGCCCACATACTTATTTATCATTTGCCACACCACACTACAAACTTAATTGGCCAATAGGTCAAGCCCACTTGGCTTGCATAAAAAAAACAACAGTAAATTTTGCTTCCTATGCCACCACTGTATTAAATTTTTTCTTTTCCACAAAAAAAGTTAAAAATAAAAATAAATAACCACTTTTGTTGTGTTTGGATGGAGGGTTTGGTGAGAAAAGAAAAAAAAAATGGTGAGAATATAAAACTCCTTCACTTGTTTGAATGATTAAGTAAGTGAGAAATGATAAAAAATGATGAGATATGGTGAAAAAAGAATTCTCGCCAAGCTTATGTTTTGTTTCTCACCAAAAGTGATGAGATTTAGTGAAAAAGGAATTGAGTTTAATAAAAGTTTTTCTAAAATACTAAAATTATCCTTATGAAAAAATGAAACTTTATTAACATAAAAGGTTGTTTTGGTGAATGAAATACAGCATTTTTCTTCATTTCCTCATACTTACTCTATCCAAACAAGATATATAAGAAATCACATTTTGTTCTCTTTTATTCATCAAAATATACTGGTGAGGAATCATGATCATTGTTTTTCTCACCTCATCTCACGATCCAAACGGAGTGTAAGTTTGATCTAGCCAATAAAGTTTAGCGTTTTATAGCCCAAACATATTCACCTTGTTTTGGTTGAATCTTTAGGTTTTTTTTTTTTACTTATTTATTTATTTATTTATTTTTGTAGAAACTGCAAAACCTAGTTTGATAAAACAACCCCAACCAAAAAAAAAAAAATTCAAAACTCTATTTTCCCCAACAAAGAAAAAAAAAACCAGCAAAAAATGATGAGTGGTTTTTATTATTATTATTATTTTTTTTTTTATGGTTTTACCAAATTAAGAAGAAGAAGAAGAAGAGAGAGAGAGAGAGAGAGAGAGAGAGAGAGAGAGAGAGAGCAGAAAACAGATCTTAAAGGCTTAACAAACATATTCATTGTTTTTGTTACACAAATTATTGTATCTTGGAAAGAGAGAGTGAAGATAGGGTAGATGAAACTAGAGAGCATAAGAATGCAATGAGAAGAAATGCTGTTGAAACGTATGCAATATTAAAGAAATGGTCCAGCTTTGATCTAGTTTGATAGAAACTTCCAATGCCATATTGTTCAAGGGATTCATCCAAGCCGTCCAAATTTCTCTTGAGATCCAAAGTTGCCCCAAATGCTGCACCCACCCCTGTTGCTAATAGGGATAAGAGTACCTGTTAATTGTAACCCAAAACTAAATTACAACAATTGTCTTATTTGTACATAAATCAATCAGAGAATCAGATATAATCATTTTTTCGCATACATGGATATGAGATTCACAAAAAGGTGGGACCTTCCAATGTGTTGTGTTTAATTTTGTGATCGATTTCTGTATTCTTATACTTTTTCAAAAAATTATAATTTATTCCAAATTTCAACCCAAAATTCAAAATCTAATTAAATGCATGGTTTTATTCAAAATTAAGAAAAAATATTCAATAAAAAGAAAAGTTGAGTGCACATAATAGAAGTCTAGAAATTTACTCGAAAATTCAATGTATAATCTAAATTTAATTCTTGAATTGTGGGACTTACATTTAAAATCAATTGAAACCACACTGGATTTTTTGGATTGATTCCTAGGTAAAACTTTCTAGGTCTTCGATAAAAATGAGAAGTGGGTATGTGAGTATCATCTGATTATGGTATTATGGTTAGAGAGAAATTGTGTAAAAACAAGTATAAGGTACATGGACCTGGGGCTGCTGCTGTGACTAACTCACAGTAGCGATCTGCTGTGAGCTTGTGGGGACTTTTTCCGAGTTTTTTTGGACAACCCAAACCGTTTGTATTGTAAGGTTCGTCGAGTATATCATCCATATGAAAAATCAAATTAATCAGAAATTCGTAACCCTATGATCAGATTCAAATTGTTTTACAAAAATTATCAAGATAATGTTAACCGTTAATTTTTTAAAAAACAAATGTACTCTTGTTATAAAGTTATAAATCTCCAATCAATTTGATTTTTTGCATGGATAATCTATTTAACAAACCCTATAATATGAACGGTTTAGATTATTAAAAAAGACTTGAAAAAATCTCCACTGGAGCACAGCAGATTGCTGCTGTGACATCCCAAGTTCAAGGTACATGTACACTGTAGATAAATATAGATGAGTTGGATTAGTTTGTAGGCGGGTTGAGAAATTTTAAATTGCACGGTAATCGAGCCACCAATTTTATCATGAGTTATTCACAGGTTATATTATAAGAATTTATGCATCATTAAGTCTTACAAGTGTTTATATAGATTAAAAAAATTTGAGAGATTGATTGTAAGGATGTGAGCTACCGTAGTAAAAGAGTTTGTTTGTACTCTCCGAATTTCTTTTTGTGCATTTTATTTCCTTACTCATTTAATTTTATGTTTTTAATAAAATTTTTGCTATGCCGATCAAAAGAAAGGAAAAAAAAAAGATTAAAAAGTCCCACAAGTGTATCATTGACGTTTTTCTGTGACAAATTTTTCAACTGTTACAAAAATTAACAATTAATAACATTTTTTTGATATACTAAAGAACTTTTTGATAAGATTTGTGTTAACAATTAATAACATTTTAAAATTAACAAAAAAATAAAAAAATAAGATTTGTGATAGCAATTAAAAATGAACAGAACTTTTTGATATCCTAAAAAATCAAAAGAACTTATTGGTATACCCATATTTCTAGTAGGACATTTCAGACAATTTCTTTTTTATCATGTAATAGTAATTTAGCCAATCCAACCTGCTGATCTTCTCAAGCCCACAATTATATTGGGCATTCTTGGTCCGTGGACTCCCTACTCGGGCACTTTATTGTTTGTTATTGGGTTGTTAACTTCTTGTTGGTTGTTTGCTAATCGTGGCCTAACTCAAGGGTACCACTCTAGCCTTTAACTTGACTATGGGCCCAACCCATAATGCCAAAAGTAACCGTTAACAACCCTTTACTTAGAACCAATGTTTTAAAAATCAGACTGGTGAACGAACCAGAAAAAAGATCGGGTGGACGGGTCACCGGTTCAACCGTCGGGTTGAACCGGAATTGAACCGTGACGTAATAAATATATTAAAATTATATTTAAATAAAAATATAAGTAATAAAATTATAAATTAAAAATATTAAATTATCTTAAATATTTGTCTTAATATTTTTTTTATTGAAAAATATAATAATATATTTTGAAATATTATTAATTTTAATTTTGGAAGATGAAATCAAATATTTAATATTCCCTCCATATGATTTTAATTCAAATAATTTGATTGAAAGGAGAGCAAAAATTTTGGTGGGATATCAAAATTTCAATATTCCCTCCAATACATTTGATTGAATCCCACATGGATTTCTTGAGTCTTTTTGAAAGAATTTTTTTCTTATAAATAGGTGAAGACTTTCACAATAATTTCATCAAAACTCTTAATGGGATTCCTCACAAGAGGAGACCCTTAAAAAAGAGTTTCAAATTAAATTTTTCTTATATTCTTATATTTTATATAATATATATATATATATATATAAAATAAGAAAGAAAGAAAAGAAAGAAAAACTGGAAAAAAAAAAAAAGGAGCCGGACCGGTTCGATCAACCCGTGACCGGGTCAACCGGTTCACCGGTTTAACCGGTGGGTTCACCGGTTTTCAATAAATAGTCCGGTTTTTGCAATTGGCCGGTTTAAGAGGACTAACCGGACCGGAATCTCATCCGGTCACCGGTTGAACCGGCCGGTCCAATCCGAGTTTCAAAACCTTGCTTAGAACATCTCTAATGATATAGTTTAAAAAGTGTGTCGAAATATGTTTATATGACCAAAATTATAAAAAATGAGATCTATTTGTGTGTTATAAATATTTATTAGTTTGAAAAATGGATGTGTGCTCCAGTGATATAAATAAAATGTTTGTTAACTGTATATAAAAAATTTTTAAAAAATACATTGAGCAAAAAAAATTGTGTCAGCTAAAATCTTTTCTTCTCTCTCTCACTCTCTCTCCTCTCATGACTTTTGTCAGGAGCCCAAAGCCTTTTCTCTCTTTCTCTTTCTTCCCTTCTTTTTTTTTTTTTTTTTTTTTTTGATAACTCAAGGTGTCCAGACCAGCTTGCGCGCATCTCGACTAATCCCTAGAGGACCAATCCCACCGTCTATTAGCGGGGGGCCCATTTAAAGTCAAAACACAGCTCTGTATAGACTGGCCCAAACTCTCTTCCCTTCTTTCTTTCTACAAGGATGGCCGCAGTTAGCTACAAACTTAACAAAAATTACAATTCGTAGCTAAATTATCTCTATAATTGGAGATAAAAAGAACAATATTAGAGCATCTCTAATGTTAAAGTTATTTGTTATTATATGACAAAATATGTGAAAAAACAAACTTATTTATGTTGGAAAATTGGTTTTATATATAGGCTTATTTTTTGCCAACTTTGAGCTTAAAATTGAGTGGGGTCCACACGTCTTTTAGGGTGGGTCTGAAGAGGTGACGTGTTCCTTGCCGTGTGGCAAGTTACATGGTGAAGACAGTTCGTCAAAACCATTTATGAGTGAATGAGAACTTGACGTCGTTTTCGGGTTCGTAGAATGAATATTTTAAGAATTAAATGTGGGTTTCCTTTAAATGGTTATCCCACATTGAAAACTTAAGAAAACCTATGTGTATAGAGGTGGGAAAAAAATATTTTATCGTTTTCGTAGATGACTATACTAGATATAGTTATATTTATTTAATTCGAACAAATGATAAAGCTTTGGAAACTTTTATTCAATATAAGAATAAAGTTGAAAATCAACTTGGTAAGAAAATTAAAAAACTTAGAAGTGATAGGGGTGGTGAATATGAGTCACCTTTTGGTGAATTTTGTAAATAACATGAAATAATTCATCAAACCATCGCTCCTTACTCACCTCAGCAAAATGGAATTATAGAAAGGAAAAATAGGACTTTAAAAAAATGATGAATGCCATGTTAATAAGTTTTGGATTACCTCAGAACTTGTAGAAGGAAGCAATACTTTTTGCTAATTATATACTTAATAAAGTACCCCGAAAGAAAGTAAATCAAACACTTTATGAAATATGTCATGGGAGAGTACCATCCTACAAATACTTAAAAGTGTGGGGGTGTTTGACTAAAGTGACTATTTCTAGTCCTAAAATGACAAAGATAGGTCCTAAAACTATTGATTGCATTTTCATTGGTTATGCCAAGAATAGTAATGCATATTAGTTTTTGATTAATAAATCAGAACATTCTGAAATGCATGTAAATACTATTATTGAATCTCGGAATGCGTCTTTCTTTGAACATGTGTTTCCAAACAAAACTAGAAAAGAGACTGGTATTAACAAAAGATCTCATGATGCTATTACTAGTTAGGATCAAGAACATGATCAAGAACAAGAGCAAGAGCAAGAGATAGATCAAAATGAGGAAGAGGCACCTAGGCGTAGTAAAACGTGCTAGAACCTCAAAATCTTTTGGTCTAAATTTTCTAACATTTTTGTTAAAAAATAAGCCTTTAACTTTTAAAGAAGCTATGTCTAGTCCTGAAGCTCCTTTATGGAAAGAAGCTGTCAATAGTGAAGTTGAATCCATCTTGCAAAATCACACTTAAGAATTAATGGACTTACCACCTGGTTGTAAACTTCTTGGATACAAGTGGATTTTCAAAAGAAAAATGAAAGCGGACAGATCAATTGACAAATACAAGACAAGACTTGTGGTCAAAGGGTATAGACAAAAAGAAGGTCTAGATTACTTTGACACATACTCACCGGTTACTAGAATAACATCCATTGGAATGCTAATTGCTATTGCATCTTTGTACAATCTAGAAATTCATCAAATGGATGTGAAAACCGCTGTCTTAAATGGTGACTTAGATAAAGAATTTACATGGAATAACCTGAAGGATTTCTGTTCCAGGAAAAGAAAAGAAAGTGTATAAATTGGTTAAATCATTATATGGTTTAAAATAAGCGTCAAAGCAATGGCTTGAGAAATTTGACAAAGCAATGATATCAAATGAATTTAAAATTAATGAGTGTGACAAATGTGTTTATATTAAAAACACAGACAACGATTGTGTCATTGTATGTCTTTATGTGGATGATATGCTAATCATAAATAGTAATAATGACATGATTAAAACTACCAAGAAAATGTTGAATAAACATTTTGACATGAAGGACATGGGCATTGCTGATGTAATCTTTGGTATGAAAATTGCTAAAATAACAGAAGGATATGCTTTGTCACAATCTCATTACATTGAGAAAAAACTTGACAAATTCAACAAAGATGATGATCATCTTGCTAAAACACTTTTGAATGTTAATTTGTTTCTTTCTAAGAATGTACAGGAAAGTATTTCTCAATTAGAGTATGCTCAAATTATTGGAAGCTTAATGTACTTGATGAACTGCACTCACTCAGATATAGCTTATGCAGTAAGTAAATTAAATAGATATACGAGTAATCCAAAAGGAGAATATTGGAAAGTAATTATAAGGGTTCTAAGATACCTTAGATTTACTAGTAACATTGGGCTGAATTATACTAGATATCCAGCAGTATTTGAAGGATACTGTGATGCAAATTGGATATCAGATAGTAGAGATTCAAAATCCACGAGTAGGTATGTCTTTACTCTTAGTAGTGCGGCTGTATCTTGAAAATCTTCCAAACAGACTTGCATTGCTAGGTCTACTATGGAATCAGAATTCATAGCTTTAGATAAAGCTGGAGAAGAAGCTGAATGACTTTGCCACTTCCTTGAAGATATTCCAATGTGGCCAAAACCGATGCCTGCTATATGCATACATTGTGATAGTCAATCAGTAATTGGTAAAGTATAGAGTCATATGTATAACGGTAAGTCACGACACATTCGTCGTCGACATAATACTGTGAGACAACTACTCTCTAATAGAATTATTTCCATTGAATATGTGAAGTCTAAAGACAACATAGCAGATCCACTAACCAAAGGGTTAGCAAGATAGTCAGTTGAAAATTCACCTAGGGGAATGTGACTTAAGCCTATTAAATAAGAGTTACCACAACGGCAACCCAACCTAGTTGACTAGAGATCCCAAGATCTAGGTTCAAAAGGACAACCGAGTTGTGTATGACTCATAAGGATCACTGGGGAGTCAAACTCCTATCCATTTCTATGATGAAATAGTGATGTCTGCAGCATTTTAGGTTAAGTAAATTTTAATGATTCTTATATCTAGGTAAACCTAAATAAGTATGGCAGGATACTCTTCATAAGAATTACCTATGTGAGTGTGAACTGCGCCGGTTCTATGAGATTTGTAAAGGGCTACAATTCTCTAAAGCACTCATGAAAGACTAGGTTGTTCAGGGCCAAAATGAACATAATAGTGAGAATTAAACTATGTCTGGTAATATACTGTGTGAGTTCGATTGTCTTGGTTTACATAAACGGCTAAACAGTTCAAGACATTATGTTCACTAGTTAGCTAATAAATCCGATAGTGTCTCACAAAAGAAGGTTCAAAGCCAAAAACTACTTATCCTTTGTAGAATATTCTCAATTTCTGTACTCTCTATAATTAGATCATGTTGTTACATTTTCTCTATGTCAAATTCTATTCATGTGGGGGATTGTTGGAAAATTGGTTTTATATATAGGCTTATTTTGGGCCAAAATTGAGTAGGGTCCACGCGTCTTTTGGGGTGGGTCCGAAGAGGTAACGTGTTCCTTGCAGCGTAGCAAGTCATACGATGAACACGATTCGTCAAAATAATTTATGAGTGAATGGGAACTTGACGTCGTTTTCGGGTTCGTGGAATGGACATTTAAAGAATTAAATGTGGCTTTTCTTTAAATGGTTATCCCACATTGGAAACTTAAGAGAACCTATGTGTATATAAGTTTTAGGTGGCAACACTTGGGTTAGGCTCCAAGGGGCACCCTAAGTTTGTGAAAAGGAGGAGTTATGGACAAATGGAACCTTAGCCCAAATCACTACACGCGTACGCGCATAGCCATCGCAGTTCGTCCGACCGGCCGGTCGAGCCGTGCCGGGCGCAGGTGTGGGTTGTGGGTTGAGTCGGTTCATATATTAATTTTTTGGACAAAATTTATTTGAATTTTTCTTAATGAAATTGAATTCAAATTTTGTGCCAAAATTGAATTTAATTTTTTATCCAAACTGTACCCGTTTTTCACTCTATTTTCCAGCAGTTCAACAGGTTCAATCTGTCCAACAGATTGGGAAAGCAGTTTTAAAATTGCCCAGCAGTTCCGAGCAGTTTTAAAATTGCCAAACAGTTTGCAGATCTGTTCAAAATTTGAATTGAATCTGTTCAAAGCAGATTCATATTTGTTCAGTTTTTTATAGCACCTGTTCGGACAGGATTTTTTGCCTATAAATACCAGTTTAATTCCAGCAGTTTGTTGATTTGAAATAGTTTGAAAATCATCCAGGAAAAAATCTGTTCTCTTCCATTTCTTGCTCTATTATGCATAAATTCTTCATATTAATTTTAGGAAAATTAAAGAGAGTATAGAACACAAGGTTTTGTTGCTACTACAATTTGTGAAGATCATTGTATTCTGAGAGATAGATGCCACTTAACCGTAAACACCGTAGCAGGGCAAATCTGTCTTAAGGACAAATTATTACACACTCGACTTGATCTTTTAATTATTTATTCGGTTCGATAAGATAAATTCGATACGTAATTTATTTTATTTGTTTGATTTGTTTCAATTTATTTTATTTATACAAAAGATTATTCCAACAATTTATGTGTGTCAAGTGTTTATTAGTTTAAAGAGTGGATGTATACTCATGTAATTAAGATGTATATTAAAGTATATTATATTACGTGAAAGTAGAATCCACCTAAATATATATTTATATTAAATAAAAAAAATTTAATTCGATTTCAAAGCGTAACAGTAACTGCAGTTCAATAAATAAATAAAAACAGAGCAATGACAATTTTTTTATTTTGATGTTTAAATTTCAAATGCCTTTTTGCTAGGGGTGCAACTCGGGCGGGTTCGGTCGGGTTGGGGGTCTGCCCAAGCCCGACCCGAATTGTATTTGGCAGTGCCCAAGCCCGCCCAAGCCCGACCATGAACCCGAGCATTGTTGCCCAAGCCCGGCCCGAGCTTTGTATTTTGAGCTCGGGTTAGCCCGAATTGCCCGAATTGCCCGAATTACCCGAATTGCCCGAGTCCAAAAACCTGTAGGTAGATCTAAGGGTAGACATAAAAGATGCTAATCTAATGGTAGAAGACTAACAAAAAATAAATAATAAATAAAAATTAAGACTAACTCTTTTACTTAATAGAAGACTAATTAAAAAAAAATAAAAAATAAAAATTAAGACTAACTCTTTTACTTAATTTATATATATTATATAATTTATTAAATTATATATATATTATATATTATATAATTTATATAATATATTAAATTCAATTCGGGTTCGGGTTGCTCGGGTTGGCCATTAGTTCTGCCCAAGCCCGGCCCGAATTGCAATTCGGGCATCAAAATTTTGCCCAAGCCCGTCCAGATTGCAAGATATAGTTGCCCAAGCCCTAAAAAAACTCGGGCTGGGCTCGGGTTGCTCGGGTTGAGCCCGCCCGAGTTGCACCCCTACTTTTTGCTGGCTTAGGCTAGTGGGGACCACTTAAGGTGAGTTAGTATGCTCTCCACAGTTGACATCAACCTTAGCTAATGATACAATTAGCAACAATGTTAACATAAACAAAAGAAAAAAAAAAAGCTAGTTCGCTAATTGTACAAAATCAAATAATTTATGACACTAACTAGTGGGTTATCAAACCCACTGGACATGCTCTTAGTTTGCTAACTGTTTGAGAGGGTAATTTTTGGAAAAAATTGGGCCGAGCTGCGAGTTGGGCTTTGAGGCCCAAAACATGAAGGACTAAGTAAAAAAGGCCGTAAAGGATACTCCGGCCCAGGAGAGCAAGGTTACTCCGGTAAAGTTACTCCGGCCCAAGGAGGTGTGATTACTCCAGCTCAAGAAGAGATAGTTGCGTCGGCCCAAGGAAGAGTATAGCTACTCCGGTCCGGAGGCAACTCGGAATTAGGCCGGTCTCAGAGTTAGTCCGGTCGCAGTATGTTCTGGGAAGGCCGGTTTCGGAATTAGTCCGGTCGTGACTTACAATGGTTAGGTCGGTCAGAACTTGTTACTTGGAAGTTTGATCTAAGCACACCAAGGTTGAACAGGGCAGCCGAAGCAAGGAGTTAGAGGAGAAGACCGAGCTAAGGATAGTTCGGCCCTCTGTGGCTCGGTATAGCCAATTTTACTTCGGTCAAATGGAAGTTCGGCCATAAAGAAAACCATCCCACTTGGTTTAAGCAGTGGGGGAGGGTGTAAAAGGATAAGCATTATCCTTAGGAGAATGAATCCTAGGAGGACTCTGCATGGAGAAGTACAAGTCCTACTAGGATTGTGCCTTGGGAAACTTATAAAAACTCACAAGCATCACCTTGGAGGAGGTAATTGAACACAATTCTTTTTGAGAACATAAAACTGTCTATCTGTCAAGCTTACTGACTTAGGCATCGGAGAGGTTTCCGGCACACACCCGCCGGCTAGCTCACGTTTGTGTTTTCAGGTGATAAAGCGACGTCGTACGGAGGAGCGTGGACTTGGTCAACAGGATTATACGAGGAGAATTATTTCCTCCCCGTACACTGTTCAAGTCAGTTAATTTATGACACAAACAAGTAGATTAATAACCACCGAGGGTAGTGGCTCAGTGGTGAAGGTATTGCTTTTCTCACAGTTAAGGCTGAGTAAGGAATTCGTAAAATCCGTAATTCAATCCAGTCCAGTCCAGTCCAATCCAGTAGGTTTAGATTGGTTTTTTGAATCCGTGGTTCAGTTCCGGATTGAAAAATTAAAAATCCGTAATTCACGGATTAGTTCCGGATTGAACCCCACGGTTCCGGATTGGAACCGATTCGGACCGTATACAAATAGTCTATATTTTTATTATACACCCCCTGCATAGTAGCTTCTCTTATTTCATGTAAAACTTAAATCCAAACCTAAACTTGCATAGTATCTTCTTTTATTACTTTTGTTTGCTAGTTTTTAGTGTTAATTTGTAATGGTCTAAATACTTATGGTAGAACTAGTTTTCTTATGGTTGTTTAAATTCTAGAACAATTTGTCACTATTATGAAAAGATATGTTGCTATTGTGAAACTAATGCTATATTTATATTTTTATGAAATTAAAGTGTTATATATATTTTTTTGTTATTTAATTATGTAAATCTGCGGTCCTAAACCGATCCAATCCGTGTTTAAATGGATTGGTTCGGATTGGTTCCACGATTTAAACGGATTGGATTGGTTTCAATTTTTCAGAATCCGTAGATAACGGATTGGTCCTGGTTTTACTCTAATCCGGTCCAATCCGGACCATGCTCACCCCTACCCACAGCCATGAGCCAAGTTCGACTCTTGGGGGCGCGAAATTCTTGGATTGTCCAGGGGCTTACTTCTGCGATCTCGCGTTGTACTCCGATCGTAGCTTGTCTGTGGCTGGGACGGTTGATGAGTTCCACTGGTGCTTTGGTGGTAGGTCCCTTCCTATGGGTTGGGTTAAACCAGGCCGGCAACCGACTACCCCGGGGCCTGGGCCTGTGAAGGTCGTAATGCCCCCACAGAACCTCCCATTTTTTGTGTTCAAAAAAAAAAAAAAAAACAAACAAACAAACAAACAAACAAACAAACAAGTAGATTAATAAATCAACTAGTCAATGCTTTTATAAGTTTAAATTTATCTTTAGTCCACTAGTCAATTTTGGGGCCACCAGCACACCACAAGTTCTATTTTAATGATTGAATTTGGTAAACTTATACGGTCCATTATTTAGATCATTTATAATTAAAATAAGATTTATTCAATAATTATAACTCTTTGATTTCATTATATTAATTTTTTTCTTAAAAGGACAACAAATATAGGTCATTCAATTTTTATAAAACCAAATGTGATTAAATTATGTGACTATAATTATTAGATCAATCAATTAATTTTTTTTATTGTTTTTAAATAAATGATCGACACATAAGATCATAGAAATACACACAATTATCTAATCAAATTTTGTGATGAATGGTGATTTATCCAAAAAATTAAGTTAACGACCTCAATTATTCGTATTATGTATATAATAATTGCTATATATCACAAGAATATTTCACTACTAGTTTACATTTTCCATATGATTTTTCATGTGACATACACAGCTTTTATTATACGGAGATGGTAAAATAAAATGATTAAAAAATTCACTGATTTATTATGAGGCAATATGTCTCTGTATATTAGGGGTTGTTTGGATTGTCTTAAATAAGTATACTTTTTATCTTTTTAGAATAAAAAATTGAGGATAAAAATATGAATGTTTGGGTTAACTTTTTGACTTTTTATGAAAAAATGTGTATTAAAAAATTGTATAAATTAGTATGTAGAGAAAAATTAGGATTGAGAGTTGTGCAGCCGTAATTTTTGACTTTTGGTGAATAGTGATAACTTTTTAACTTTTTGAGTAACTTTTTGACTTTTTAACTTTTTGACTTTTTTTCAACTTGCCAAACTTAGCCTTAGTCTTTGTTAGTCTCTCAACTGCTCTTGTGAATATATAATAATTATACAGAAGTAGTTATAAGAAATAATTTGATAATAGAAAAAAATTCAAACTGACTAACCTTGTCTCCATAAAATTCAAACTGCAAAAGACATTCACGTTTCGTTAGGGGTTATGGATTGCAAAGGTGATTTGCAATAATGTATAGGTCATCCCCAGCACTATAGTACACAACATGTACCTATAATAAAATAAAAATAAAAATAAAAATAATAATAATAAAAAAAGTAAAATGGACAAATCGATCCAAAGAAAAAGAAACAGTAAATTTATTTATAATTTTGTAATTTGTCTCTTGCGTTAATTTGATCATTTTAGTTCTAATTTTATTAATTTTATGTTTAAATTTTTTATATTGTGTCAATTTAGTCTAATCGATACTATCTTTTTAGAAATTGGACAAAAATCAATAAGATAAATAATCTATTTACTCTTTTCAAAGTAACCATGAGGTTGGTGTCCAATTTAAAAATATTTTATCCCCATTTAAATAGATTATTTCATCCTTAATTTCTATTTAATTTTTTTTATTAGATGTTATCAATAACACAGTGTGAAAATTTAATGGCGTACAAGTTAAAAATGCTTTATTCTCATTTAAATAGATAATTTCATCATTGATTTCTATTTTTTTTATTGGATATTATCAATAATACTAAATTGACACAGTATGAAAATTTAAAGGGAAAAATAAGTACAATTAAAACTATTAAGACCAAATTGAAAAAATAAGAAAAATACCAGAACTATAAGTAATTTGCACAAAAAGAATAAGGGTAATTTATGCACATCAAGTTATCCCTTATATTATTTTGGTCCATATATTTTAAATTTTACAAATTTAGTCTTTTAATTGTTGACAATATTATAAAACTGGACAAAATGAAGGGCATAATGGTCTATTCAAAAAAAAATTGACCATTTCAGATTCAACGTGCACCATTTTGATATATACAATTTGTTAAGGGCAAATTGCAAACCAGTGAGACAATCAAAGAGTATTTGTATTTTCATAGTGCAAATGTCATGTGTGCATGGTACAAGTCCTCGTATCTGGTGCAACTCCTTCATGTGTGTTCGAGTTGTGCCAGAAAAAAAATTCCATCTATAGTATAATTCACTATGTTTGGTTGTTGTTTTTCAAAGTCAATTTTTTAAAAAATTTAGAATATCGACAATGCTACGTAACTCAAATTTTGTGGCTCAAAAGGCCAAAAACGATGTCGTTTTGAGTACAGAACAACATAAAAATGGCCAAAACGACGTCGTTTTGGCCATTTGAGCCACTTTTGAGCCACAAAATTTGAGTTACGAAACATTTTCCTTAGAATATTTGTTTGGTTATTTCGATTCTGAAAACCGAGTTTACTTTTCAAAATGATATGTCGAGGATTTTAAGGAGAGAGACAATTTTGAAAATGATATGTTGAGGACTTTTTAAATTAAAGTTTTCCTCCAATTTAAAGAGACAATTTTGAGAAAAAAAAATTGTCACATGAAAAAGTACTCTCATCTTAGATATAGGGGTACAATTCAGGCGGGTTCAGTCGGATTGGGAGGTTATCCAAATCCAACCTAAGTTGTGTTGAGAGTTGCCCAAACACGCCCAAACCCAAATTATAACCTGAGGTTGTCTGTCCAAACCTGATTCGAGTTAAACCCAAATTGCCCGAATCGTAAATGAACTTCAAAATTTTTTTTTGGCAACTACATTATTAAATTATAAAAATTTGACTCTATTTACAATTTTTATTTTTTTTTATAGAAAATCATTAATACCATCAAAATAAATAATTTATATAATGTAAGAGAGATGCCACTATAGTAGTCCTTATAATTTATGAGTGAAAATAAAAAGAAAAAATGTAAGATTTTATGTTATTTGTATATATAATATATATTCAATATGATTTAATAACATAAATTACTTTAATATCATGTAAGGGCTAATAATTTATATGCATATTTAATATTTTTATATATCTATATATGTATAATTCGGGCTTCGGGTTGCTTGGGTTGTTTGACGTCTTTGCTCAATGTACCGAATTTAAAAATATTTTGTCTAAGCCTTAAAAAAATTCGGGCTGGGCTCGAGTTGCTCGGGTTGAGCTCGCCCAAGTTGCACCCCTAGTTTTTATTTTTTATTTTTATTATTATTATTTTTATTTATTTTTGGGTTTGGCTTAAAAGAGTTCAATGAGGTACATCCTGTTTTTCCCGTACGAGCACATGCAAGTGTAAAATATTTTATACTCCCATTGTCTCCTTGCCTTGAGCTTCTTATCATGACTTCAAAACCTTCTTGTCGAGCATAAGATGCATAGTATTGATGAGCTTCATCTTTTGAGCCGAATGTCATTTCGACCTTTGGTGCTTCGATCTTTTTACTGACATCTAATATATCTTCAAAGTTACACTCATATTTTGTCAGTTTCACCACTTTCCTTACCATAAGACATTTCTCTAAGTCTATAGATTTCTATACCGATAATGGAAAATTCCTTGCTTTGATTTTGTTCTTTAGCTTGGAAGTAATGGGGATACGAGAACTTTTGAGAAAGCAAAAAGGGAATACAAAAGGTTTGGACATTATCTATCAAAAGTGGAATATGGATGGTTTCTACAAAAAAGCGCGCAAGCTTTTTTTTTTTTTTTTTGCTGTTATCTTATTGGGCTATTTAATAGCCGATTTAGGAAGCCACCTTGGCATGCCACACCAGTGAGTAAGCCAAGTTTGTCAAATGTTTTGTTTGTATAGCACCACTCTACAACTAATACAAAGTATATTGGGTTTTACACTTATTTTGCCTTAATCCTATGCCCCTAGGGCACTTGTTATTGTTGGAAAAATTGGTTTTATATTTGCTTATTTTGGGTCATTTTTTAGCCCAAAATTGAGTGGGTCCCAAACGTCTTTTGGGGTGAGTCCAAAGAGGTGACGTGTTCCTTGCCGCATGGAAAGTCACACGGTAAAGACGGTTCGTCAAAGCCATTTATGAGTGAATGGGAACGTGACGTCATTTTCAGGTTCGTGGAATGGACGTTTAAAGAAGTAAAATGTGGGTTTCCTTGAAATGGTTATCCTACATTGAAATTTTAAGAGTGTTTGTGTAAGTATATAAACTCTAGGTGGTAACACTTGGGTTAGGCCCCAAGGAGCACCCCAAGTTTGTAGAAGGGAGGAGTTATGGATAAAATGAACCTTAGTCCAAACCACCACACGCGCGCCACCACCGCCGGATGTGCCGGGCGCGAATGTGGGTCGGGTCGGGTCTTGTATTAATTTTTTTAACAAAATTCATTTGAATTTTTTCAAAAATTATTACGAGAATTTTATTCAAATTTTTTGTCCAAAATTTGAGCCTCCTTCAGTCCCAGAAACTACCGGACAGATTAATTCTTCCAGACAGTTTTTTTTACTGCTACAGTTTCTAACAGATAGAAACTGCTGCAGTTATCTATCCATAGTTTGAATTGCACCTGTTCATTTGATTCCACAATAGATTTATTTTTGAACAGATTTAAACTGCTTTTAACAGTATGGAAAACTGCCCAGCAATTACAGATCCAAAACTAGCAGTTACAGATTCAAAACTGCCAATAGATCTGTTTAGTTTAAACCTATATCTGTTCAATTCAATTTCACACATGTTCAAGTTGTTTTCATACCTGTTCGAGAAGTTTGTGCTGCCTATAAATTCAAATCATTTCAGCAGTGTTGGGACATCCGAAATTCTACATTTTCTTTCTACTTTTGCTCTCTTGTATGATATAATCTTCATATTAATTTTAGAAAAAATTCAGAAAGTAAGAACACAGGTTTTTGTTCGCCGAACAAATTGTTTAGAGTGCTACTACAATTTGTGAACATCATTGTATCCTGGGAGATAGACGCCACTTAACCGTAAGTACCGTAGCGGGGCGAATTTGTCTTAAGGATAGAGTGTTACACACTCGACTTGATCTTTGTATTATTCATTATGTTTAGTAAAATAAATTCGATATGTTATTTATTTTATTTGTTTGATTTAATTTCAATTTATTTATTATACACAGAAGATTGTTCTAACATGCATTTGGCCCATCCTACATTTGCTATAAAAGTTCAAATGGATTGGAACCAATGGTTTAAAAATGATAGAGAAACCGAGCACACCACTGTAGTAGAGACTACAAAGCTCACCGACCTTTTGGCTCTAACTCTGACAGCCTATTTGATTTTTTTTGTTTTGTTTTGTTTTTTATCAATAAAATAAAATTTTCATTGAAAATATGAAAGTAAAGGACAAGAACACAACATACATCGAGAGAGATTCGGAAAGTACAATCTATGTCTTCTATTGCTACTCGCATCCATGCAATCAATTCAATGGCCTCGCGATTTTTTAAAATAAAAAGAGAAAACAAAATAAGAAAACAATTACCTAGAAAAAAATAAAAAGTTGAGAAGGACTTAACACCCCCACAAAACAACCCAACAACCCATTAATTGAGGAGTATGAACACGTGACGCTCTAAGAGTACTTGATAATTCATATGACTTTGTCTATGACCATAATATAATTTTCCCATTGAAAAGCAAAATAAAGACGAAAAGGATGTGTTATCACATTATCCTCTGGGTTGGATGTCTCCACTTCTCCTTCCACGCCTTCTTCCAAACGTTCATTTTCTCCTTGTCTCCTACGTCTAGCCATTTTTGTTTTAAAAAGGTCCCACCGGGCATGCCAAAAATATATGTTGGCTTTTTGGCTTTCGAAGGTTACTTCCGTAATTATGAGCGTGCCAGCAAGGATCAATCAGTCCTTACAGAATTGTAATTGCCAAACAATTATTCAGACGATTGTGTTATGGTTCTTTCGGCCTCAATAAAGAGGACTTTTACTGATGGCTTACTGGTAATTTGACTTCAGAAAACTTGAACGTAAGAACAATTAAATAAACTGAAATATTTCATTAGTATGAAAAACTTACAATGATCTTAGTTCCGTAGAGAATTACAGCGGCAATATACTCGAAAACTACTCCTATAAATGAAGTGTGGCGCAGAAACTTAAAGTACAGAAATATAAAGGATAGGAAATAACACTGGACTATGTAAAGTAATTCTTTAGATCTTTTTTGCCGTCCCCTCCTCTGAAGTCCTTTCTGCTATTTATACTCTCCGAAGATAACCATCGAATTGTACTTCAAACCGTCAAAGTGCTCCTCCATAGTCACTGATCATGCTACCTTATAAGTAGTTCCACTACGCCTTCACTTGCAGTTAGGCTTCCCCCTCATATTCGAATTTGAAATGTGAGCAACCGTTGAAGCCACGTCACTGTACGTCTCTTTGTTGATCTGCTACTACTCAGATCTTATAACAACCAATATTAATTGCCACGTGTATGATCAGGATCGGAGACCTACCTGGTCTCCCCATATTACCCTCACTTCGCCACGCGTCGGATTGTCACTGGCTTAGTACAAAATGTGTAGCCAACAATAATATAAGAGATTTTTGAGATTTGTAATATAATTAATGAGTGGGATCAATAATAATGTCATAACTAGTGTTGGTATACTAGTTAGTACATTAATTGATATATGTAGCACCACCGTTCCAAATATTCTTATTATTAATTAAGCAAGGTTAGTGTTTTGTAATAAAAAAAAATTATAAGATGCATAATTTTATTTTTGAATCACAAATTATAATAATTTTACAAAAAAAAAAAATACATAACATACATCATAAAAATGTATAACAAAGATGCAAATGGTACACACATTTTAAGACGTGTCTACCATAGCATTATCCATCTATATACATATATTATAGGGCAAATTATGATGATAATCCTTGTACTTTGGTTTTTGTATCATTTTAGTTATTATTATTTTAATTAGTTCGATTTTGACCTTAAATTTACGATTTTGTCTCAATTTGATCCAATTAATTATAACTCTTAATATTTTTTTTTATAGAAAATATGTGCATAAGTGTCATATTCCATATTTTTAAGGATAAAATTATAAAAACTTACATAACTCAGTAAGTTAACTTCAACTAATTTAGTAATAATTTTTCTTAAAAAATACTAGTAATATTATCAATTGAACCAAATTGATACATAATCTAAAATTAATGATCAAAATTAAATTAATTGAAAGTGTAGAGATCAAAATGACACAAGAGGCAAAATATAGTGACCACCGATATAATTTATCCTATATTATGAATCCGATTTCTGTGTTCTTAGACTTAATCATTTAGCCCCACTAGCTTTGCGTTACTGTTAAAAAGCAGGGGATAAAAATCCATTTATTTATACAAAAATGCTTGGGACCTTAAAGTTGGGGACTCCCATGATCTCCAAAATTATGTGGACCAATTGCGTGTTTTTTTGTTTTTTTATTTTTTTTTCTTTCCTTTTTGGCCAATTGCAGGTGAGTGGAGATTGTGGAAATTGTATTTTTTAAGGGTATGTAGCATTATTGTTATTTATAACACCATTCAATCTTTTAAGAGAAATGTTTAGAACTCCCTTTTGAGGGTTCCATGAACTCCAGTTTGATCTTGACCCTTGATATGTGTGTGGGGTTCACTTATGTAGATGTGGGCCCCATATTATGAGTGATTGGAATGAGAGTGGGAGTTATAAGGGTCATGTATGAATGAAATCTCTATCATAATTGATCTTTTAAAAGCATACTAGGGGCGGTTTGGGGGCGTGACATGTTTAGAACTCCCTTTTGAGGGTTCCAAGAACTCCAGTTTGATCTTGACCCTTGATATGTGTGTGGGGTTCACTTATGTAGATGTGGGCCCCATATTATGAGTGATTGGAATGAGAGTGAGGATTTTGGGGGTCATGTATGAATGGAATCTCTATCATAACTGATCTTTTAAAAGCAACAAACCAGAACAAAAGGCTCTTTTATTCGAAATCATAATTTATTTATACAGAAGGAGGTAGAGACATTTGCTTAATTAGAAAAACCCAAACATGGCCTTGCCCTTTAATCCACAACCATCCATCATCAACAGAAAACACATATATGATTTTTGGGACAAGCACATTCGTAATTGATATATTGCAGATAAAGAACGCAATAATAAGTTACGCAATCATCATCTGTTATGCATGTCGGTGGTATCGGTGGTATCTGTCTTGCCTGTAGCAAGTTCCTTGCATCAGCTTCTAGCACTCCTATCACCAATTTTGTATATTGTTACTTATCCAAAAAACTCAATATTTTGTAGTATATTGTTACTCATACAAAAAAACTCAATATATATATGAATTAGCTGGTAACATATGTGGTACATGTGCAACCAAATAAGTAAAAAAAATAATAATAATAAAGAAATTAAAATTATAATATGTATGTAGTTTAACGTTGTGTTTATATTTTATTTATATTTTATCTATTTTTTCTTTTTCTTTTTCTCTTTTCAAATCTTTTAACCAAATACAACGTAAGTGATAAAAGTCTTCTTACTGAATGGGTTCAAAGTTACCCACCTCTTTACGTAATTTTTTTTTTTCTTTTTTTTTTTTAAAGTAAAAAACGCTTTCACATGACATGAAAAGACCAAAGGTTTCATTATACTAACCGAGGCCTTCACTTAATAACTGTGGCCACATAACATGAGAAGATTAAAGGTTTCACTACATTAACTAAAGTCCTCAGGAAAATGATGTTCCAAATCCACCCAACATGGTTTATTTTGTTAGGCCGGATTGGGAGCCAAACCCTGCCAATGAGCTTGACCCAGATTGGCTAACGGTCTAAGCCAATGGAACATATTTTTTTAATAATTTTTTGATTTGTTTTGTTAAAACATGATAGGAGGGTTTGGCTTCTGGATTGAAGAAGACTACCTTTAGTTAATAGTTTTTATTTATTAGTACATGTAAACATTCAAGCCTAAGGATTTTCTTGTATTGAGATTAGAACTCATATTTTTGAATCCAAGTGTTGGCTTGGAAAGATGTAAGCCTGTAGGGCATTTTATTCGATGTTACATGTAATGCTTTATTTAGTAATACTCTGATGAATGAATTAATAAATTGTCTTCTTTAAATAATGCATGTCAATGATATATAATGGGTTAATTATCAGGGCGTTACAATATATATTGATTAAAATATTCAAAAAAATCATTAAAAATATAAAAATACAAATTGAAAACTTAAAAACCTATATTTGAAAACTCAAAACCAAACTAGATGAATATATTTGAAATAAATTTTTAAATTTTTACGAAAATATATGTAAAAAGTAGAGTAAATTGAATATGACTTTTTGATATTTGTTGACTTTTGATCTTTTTATTGACTTTTTAACTTGTCGACTACTTTGGCATCTTTTAGGAAGTGGCAGCCAAACTAGTTTAGTAAGTTTTTGACTTTTTACGAAAAGATATGTAAAAAAGTAGAGAAAGTGATGTAATAACTTATAACTTTTTGCCCTTTTGGCTAAAACATGTAGTGGTCAAATGAGACCTTATAAGCCAATGTATTGATTTTTTGACTTGTTTAAAGTGATATTATCTCTCTATTTTTACATGTCTTTTTGTAATAAACAAAAAAAAAAGTCAAACTTATTTAACACTTTCCAAAACAATCATATTTCCAAACGAGTCACGAAGTAACTAAAACCTAAAGTCAAAAAATTAACAAATATTAAAAATCAAGGATTTATTTTCATTCAACCTACTTTTAACATATTTTTGCATAAAAATTCAAAGAAAAAACATATTTTCAAACGAAGGTATGAACTTGCGTCAAGTAAAAGCCTGCTAAGTCAGGGTGCAGACATTAAGCTAAATGATAACCTTAGACAAGATTTTTTAGAATTTATTGATAGGCTTCACTATTAAATAATATTATTTATCCATATATACTTAGGGTTTGATGTTATTACCAATTTCTAATTTTTGTGTTCTTGGTTTTATTCTCTGTTATCAATACAAAATCTAAAAAGGAAAAGAACACCAAATAAATATAAATGAACAAAATTTTATGAAATTTGATGATAAGACCCAAAAAAAAATTATTCATTTTATTTATATAGATTCTGTATCTACTTATATTTGAGAGAGAAATAGAAAGACTAACCAGATGACACCACCACGAGCACAACCAGGAGGGCTAAACAAGTGAATGAAGACTTATTCATAGTTTGGTATGGATTTTCTAGTTTCTCTCCTTTTCTTTCTTTGTTTTTTTTTTTTTTTTTTTTTTTTGTGCAAATGGACTATCTTGTTTCTTCACTATATATAGAGAGATAGGGATATGAAATTATAGAAATCTTTACTTTTAATTTGCCGCACATGTAATTGTATAGAATTCATCTCCCTCAACACATTATTATGAATGAATTTAAGGGTCCAAATTCTAAGTGTCTAGCACTTCGTTTTCTTAAATCATCCAAATTCTTACTAGTCATCTAGTTTGGGTTAGTAAATTCACTTGTCGTAATCTTGTGACATTAAATGCACATATTAAATTCATAATTCTAGAAATATGATAATATATTAATTTATACATAAAATTCATATAAAAAAGAGTTGTTATAAATATAGAAATTATGCACAGAATCAATCACAAACAAGGCACAAAAGGTGGATCCCACATGTGGATCCGACATGTGGGTCCCACTTGTGTCTTGTCTATGACTGATTTTGTTCACCATTTTTTTGCACTTAGTGAATGGGTACAACAAAATACCATAAGAATGATGTGGTTGTGGTATTGTTATAAATATAAGTCATCTTTATTGATATTTTGCTTTAAAATATAAAATCCTTATTAAGCCACATCATTATGTATATATTCATATTTCGTTACACTATCCACGGGCTGGTTAGTTTTTGGGAACCAATTCTTAGAGCATCTCCAATGGTTATTTCTATGTTGCCATTGCTAATGCTATAATTTGGCAATGAATAGTGTTATTTTGCCAAATTATAGCGGTTGGTGTCCCAGTGGTTGGTGTCCCAGTAGTTGGTCAGGTCAGCATAGGTGTGGGTTCGGGAGTTGCAGCAGCTGTGGCGTGGTGTGGTTTTTGGCAATGAGTAAGAAGAACTGTTGGGAGATGCTTTGTGGGTTAGATAATGTTGGGAGATAATGTTGTAGCAGCTCTGGCGTGGGTGATGATTTGCAATGTCAGTGGGTGATGATCTGCAGTGGGTGTCTTCGGCAGATAATGTTTGAGCTGCAATGTCAAGGTCCAGCATTGGCGTGGGAGTTTTTCCGGTGTTGGCTGTGGAGTCTTCTCGGCCGGACTAGCAGCATAGGGGTGGGTATTAGGAGTTGCAGCAGCATAGGTGTGGGCAGCAGCTCTGGCGTGGTTGGTGTGGACATTGGGAGTTGGGAGTTGCAGCAGCTTAGGGGTGGTGTGGGCATTGGGTGTTAGGAGTTGCAGCAGCTTAGGGGTGGCGTGGGCAGCAGCATAGGCGTGGGTGGTGAGGGCTTTGGGAGTTGTAGCAGCAGTGGCATAGGTCTTGGTGTGTGGGTTGTTGAATAGATTTTAGTTGTTTTGGTGGGTTGATTTGGTGGGGTTTCATGTATTTTGTTTTATAGTTAAGTCCTTCTTAACTTTTTTTTAAAAAAAATCGTGAGGCCAAGGGGTTGATTGTATGGATGCGAGTAGCAGTAGTAGGGGTATTTTTGTACTTTCTGAATCTCTCTCGATGCATGTCATCTTGCTGTACCTTTAATTTCATCATGCTGTTAGATGAAATTTTTCTTTGCTGATCAAAAAAAATTTTGCCAAATTATAACAATGGTGCTCTAATGGTCAGTTGCTATTTTGGCAAATATCAACCAACTTTCCCTCTAAATTTGTAGGTGATGTTTGGATATAGATTTTTTTTGTTATTTTATTTTTGTTTATTTTTTGTCTTTTGTGACTTTTTTTTAACTGTTTGTAAAAGAAATTATATATTTATATTATTCCCCGACTAGACAAATATAAAAAATAAAAAAAATTGAAAAATTGAAAAAAAAATTAAATATAATTCACCCCACCAAAAAACATATCACTACATATTTAATAAATTTTTTAACTACATATAAAAAATAAACAATCACTAATTATCCACAAACAATCATTCATCATTCACCCAACATTCATTCACCAACAACCACCCACCAACAACCATCCATTGTAGAAAAAACTGAAAAATAAAAAAACAAAAAAAATGAAATTTAATTATAAAATAAAAAAATGACATTGCAAATAAAGACTAACAATTACATTAAAAAATAAATGACATTGCAAAAAAATACATTATCTCGTAATTATTCATCAGGAGACATGGTAATTTGGGCTGCTGACATTTGAGAATCACTTGGCAAAAATCTCATTTTTTCGCATGTGTAATACGCTTTCGCCTAAGGGTCCAAATGAGAAATGTAAGTAGTCATTAGCTCATGTTCTTGTTTTCTGATCTCAAGTTCTTTCATCTCCTAAAGTGCTTGAATTCTTTTGTTCTTCTCTTTCATCTTTTTCCTTTTCCTTCTTAGCAACGTGTTGGTTAAATGTCTCCAATTGTATACTCATTTTTTGGACTTCAGCTTCAACAACTTGATTTCTCCGAAATGATTCTTTTGCAGCTTTCCTACCCATAGGCCTTTTATTTACCCTTTGCAGTGACACTGCTCTCACTACTAGTTGGATTATTACCAATACTTGGACTGGTGTCATCTTCAAAAGAATTATGGTTATCCACAAGGGAAAACGGTGTATGTATCCTTAACTTCACTATGTTCGTAGGAGTTACATATTGACACCTGATATTGTTTTGTAAAATTGGCCAACAATGTTCAAAAGCAAAATGTTTGTTTTCATCTTGATGGTATAATAGTTTTGCTTGAAGCATCTATATGGCAATAAAATATTAAATTAATTAATTAGTTAATTTTTATATAAGACAAAATAAAAAAACTAACATAATAAATGAAAATGAAATCTTATTATATCAACTTGTGATGCCCCATTTGGATGTAGATTTTCGACTTGCGCTAAACACCCACGAAATTGTTGGACAATCTTCACTGTATTTAAAAAGATTTAATTCTGTTGTGTACAAAACAACAACAAGAATAAAAGAAATAGAGAAAATGAGAGAATATGTTTGATTACAAAAATCAAACTCGAAATAAAAATAAATAAATAAAAGAATTTCCACCAAAACTCCATTTTCATGGAGCACACTTTGGCTTCAATTTCCCATTCACTCGGTAATGGTTTTGAGCAACCAAATATACCACGTGAATCACAACGCGGCATAGAACGCGTTACCACTTTGACCCGAGTAAATCGACACTCGGGGCCCACCTAAAAAATAGACCGAACTAAGGAAAAAATTCTGGTTTTATCCAGAATTTTATAACCATTCCAACAGAAATTTGTTACAACATTTCATGATTGCACCCCATCGAGATGAGATAGACATTTGTGTTCTTGACTAATCATTCTGTAGCGAGCAATAATTTTCAAAAAATTTTCTCCAAAAATGGGCATGCAATTGTGAATTTCCAACAATTAGGTCTTCAGTAATGTGACACCAAGCTTACAAATTGACACATCTTCTTAAGTAGTAAATGATTTTCCTCTCTTTGTTTTTAATAAATTTTCGATACTGATTGTATGAAAAATAAAAGAGAAAAATATAATTAAAAGAAAAATTGTTGCTATGAACTCAAATTGGTAAAACAAGGTATGTGTATTTATACTACTCATATTGAAAGAAAAATAGTCATTTAATTATAGCCATTTAAAAATTGTATGCTCATTTTTTTACTTTCAGATTCAAATAGAGCAGTTGGGCTCATGTTACACATTCCAAGACACGCTATCTCTCATTTCCAACGGTTGAGATCTCTATCTCCCATTTCCAACGGCTGAGATCTTTATTATCTAGAATTATCTTCATCTCTCTATCTCTCTATAATCATCTTCCTCTCTCTTCTCTACACACTCTCTAACTCTCTTCTCTCTCTGTATCTCTTCTCTCTTCATACTAATCGGTTCTTTCCCTTGCAAGATAGACACTTCTCTCTCTATTCTCCGTTTCTATCTACCCCCCACCCCTCTCTTGATCTCACTTCTCTCTCACTCCTAGAACCAAAATCTTTGCAGTTGTCTCACTCCTACAACCTCGTCGTCTGCCAATCACCCTCTGAATCGGTCATCCATGTCTCCAAATCTCACAAACCCACATCAATTGATCATTCATGTCTCTAAATCTCACAAACCCATCTCTAAATCTCACAAACCTACCTCATTCGTCATCCATGTCTCCAAATGTCACAAACCCACCTCGAATCTGACAAATCAACCTCTTTCATCATACATGTCTCCAAATCTCACAAACCCACCTCCTTCATCATCCATGTCTCCAAATCTCACAAACCCACCTCGAATCTGACATATCGACCTCCTTCATCATCCATGTCTTCAAATCTCACAAACCCACCTTCTTCATCTCCCATGGACATGGAAGACCACCCGCCGAAGCCTTCCATCCCTAATACAGATGCTTCTTTTTCCAACCACGAACAAGGAGGATCTGATCATGAAACTGTGAAAGCAGTTACATAGAGGCCATGAAAACAGGTACACAAAGGCCATGAAATCGTGAAAGCAAACACCTTCTGTCTACAACTATTTCTGTTATCTGAACTAGAATGGTGAATTCTCCCCCCTCTTCCCCAAATTTCTGTCATCAGGTATTTTTTTGACTCACTTTGTTTATTTTCTAATTTTTATTTTAATTTTTTTTGCTTGAAATTGGTGAAATTGAAATTTTGCTATCTTGCCTGTGTTTGAAATTGTTTAATTTTGGGTGAAATTGGGTGAAAATTGCTTCTTTGTTTGGAAAGGATGATGAGAAAGGGAGAGAGGAAACCGTTGGTTGAAGCTGACTTGGCAGCTTTGGCAACTGCCAAAGCTAGTGTCATATTTGACACAATTGGAGTTGCCTTTCTATCAACTATTGCCATAATTTGGCAATAGCAGCTCCAATGGCACACCATTGGAGATGCTCTTATTTTGGCAAAAATAGTTATTAAAAGGTTATTGCACAAGGCATTAAAAAAAACAAAGACTTTTAGCGATAAAATTTTAAAATGTCGTTAATAAATGTATTTTTAAGGACAAAATAATTTGATCCACAAATATGTTTATGTTTTGTAACAAAAATGTTGTTTGCAAAATGATAGTAATTCATCACTAAATGTTCAATTTTGTCACTAAAATACAATAATGACACTTTTGATAACAAAAAAATTTGGGTTAATCACAAAAAACAATTCTAAGGTTTCATGCGTTTTTCACTTTAAGCCCCAGTGTTTCAATTTCGACAAATTAAATCCTAAAGTTCCATCCCTGTTTCAATGTGTCCTCCCTCCCCCATCCGTCTCCGTCTATGTAACGGAGAATCCTTTTGGGATTTAAAGTGAAAACACTGGGGTTTAAGTGAAAAATGCGTGAAAATTTGGGGATTTTTTTTTTGTAATTAACCCTAATTTTTTTTTGGTTGTTGTTTTATGTGTGTGTATGTATATATATATGTATAACTTGTATATCTTGTTGTATGCGTACATGTGTGCTTGTATATATGGTGAATTTTTTTAATTCAAATTTTGACTCTTCCAATAATAAAATTTTGACTTTGTCCCTAATTTTAGTGACTATGTAAGAAGGGACGAAGGCAAAATTATTATATATATATATGATGAGAAAGGGAGAGAGGAAACCGTTGGTTGAAGCTGACTTGGCAGCTTTGGTAGCTGCCAAAGCTATGTCATATTTGACACAAGCTTTGGCACTTGCCAAAGATAACAATTGCTAAAACTTACCATTGGAGTTGCCTTTCTATCAACTATTGCCATAATTTGGCAATAGCAGCTCCAATGGCACACCATTGGAGATGCTCTTATTTTGGCAAAGATAGTCATTAAAAGGTTATTGCACAAAGTATTAAAAAAATAAAAACTTGTAGCGATAAAATTTTAAAATGTCGTTAATAAATGTATTTTTAAGGACAAAATAATTTGATCCACAAATATGTTTATGTTTTGTAACAAAAATGTTGGTTCCAAAATGATAGTAATTCATCACTAAATGTTCAATTTTGTCACTAAAATACAATAATGACACTTTTGATAACAAAAAAATTTGGGTTAATCACAAAAAACAATTCTAAGGTTTCATGCGTTTTTCACTTTAAGCCCCAGTGTTTCAATTTC
This sequence comes from Camellia sinensis, assembly GCF_004153795.1. Taxonomy (NCBI): domain Eukaryota; kingdom Viridiplantae; phylum Streptophyta; class Magnoliopsida; order Ericales; family Theaceae; genus Camellia; species Camellia sinensis. The sequence goes on from NW_021026771.1 coordinate 872,140, forward strand.
GACAAATTAAATCCTAAAGTTCCATCCCTGTTTCAATGTGTCCTCCCTCCCCCATCCGTCTCCGTCTATGTAACGGAGAATCCTTTTGGGATTTAAAGTGAAAACACTGGGGTTTAAGTGAAAAATGCGTGAAAATTTGGGGATTTTTTTTTTTGTAATTAACCCTAATTTTTTTTTGGTTGTTGTTTTATGTGTGTGTATGTATATATATATGTATAACTTGTTTATCTTGTTGTATGCGTACACGTGTGCTTGTATATATGGTGAATTTTTTTAATTCAAATTTTGACTCTTCCAATAATAAAATTTTGACTTTGTCCCTAATTTTAGTGACTATGTAAGAAGGGACCAAGTCAAAATTATTATATGTATATATTTATAATAATTTATTATGTCATTTGTTATCAGTATTTTAATTGAACGAATTTAACGGATCTTATTACTTATGTCTGTTGTTAATACCGTATTTAATCTGTTAAATCCATTCAATTAAAATACTGATAACAAATGACATAATAAATTACTATAAATATAATAATTTTGATTTTGTCCCTTCTTATATAATTATCAAAATTAGGGACGAAAACAAAATTTTATCATCAGAATAATCAAAATTTGAATAATTTTTTTTTACCATATATGCAAGCACACATGTACATATACAATAAGATATGTAAGTTATATCTATATATATATATAATAAATAAATATTAGGGTTAATTACAACAACAACAACAAAAAAAAACCTCCAAGGTTTCACACATTTTCTACTTTAAACCCTAAAACGATTCTCCAAATTGAAACACTGGTAGAACTCCATGGTTTAATTTGTTGAAATTGAAACATTGGGGTTTAAAGTGAAAAACACTTGAAACTTTAGATTTTTTTTTTTTGTAATTAACCCAAAATATTTTTTACTTAACAAGTGATTTTATTCCTAAATTTTTACTTCTAAAACTTAGTTTATTATGAATGACAAGTAAGATGTCACCACAGATGGCAAACAAATTAAGTACAAAAAAATCTTATCACATTGGCATTACTTAATTTTTGTACCAAAAATTGATACATCATATGATAAATAAATTTGATGTAAAATTTTGATTTTGCTTATTTCTTTACTTGTGTTATTCTCTTTTATTTAAAAATAAATAAATAAACTTCTCATAATGATCTGAGATTGTTTTGTTAGTCACTGTACAAAATTGTCAATCAATAACGAGAAAATTTATGCAGAATTGAATATTGTAGGGTTGGTTAAGACCTTGAAGAAATATGGCAAGAGAACTAATGAATTGTTGCTTTCGCCCTACATTCAAAAAGTGTTGCAACAATGTGAGAGTGGCATAGACTCGATGTTCCCCGTTGCTGAAGAAGGAATACTACGAGAAAGAGAAAAAAACTGAAGTTTCCAGTGAAAGGATTTTTAGGAATACAGTTGTAGCACTACTAACTGTGAGGGAGATTTCATAATCTGGCTTTGGGCCGTGGTAATGACCGGGCTAAAAAGAGGTCCAAGCGTGTTTGGGCCGAACTAACGTTGGCTGAACTAGAGTGGGTTGCTCGGTTGAGGTCCAGGGCCCATTCGGCCGAGATGATCGTCTGTCAACCCAGGTTTATTGTTCGCGCATGTAGCTCGGCAGAAAGGTCTCTCACGGACCAGCCTAACCTATCTGGAGCTCGGCCGTACTGGAATGCTATCGAGCTCGGTTGTGATGGAGCTCGGCGAGTGGCACTGTTGGACTCGTTAAATAGCTCGGTCGAAGGAGGCTGGGGTGATGCCGCCGAGCTACCGAGTTCCCGCTACTGTTGTCTGGCGGTTTGGTTAGGTGGTGTTCGCTGGATTTGTGCTGACAGATGGGAGAGCAGCTTCACGTGTAAAGAGACTAATGGGTGTAGAATTGAGCGCAGAAAGTATATAAGCATGACTGTGCCCCCCATGCCAGAGACAGAACATCATTTGGTGAGAACACCCTAAACATAAAACTCTTTCCTCTCTCTCTCTATATCCCTGAGTGTGTGCTAACTTGACCGTCAGAGGGGTTTTCCGGCCACTCACCGCCGTTGTGTTCGCCGGTCGATCGGACAGGCAAGGAGCTTGGTGGAAAGGAGTACAGGCTCTGTGGAATATTTGCTCCCCGTACAATTGGCGCCGTCTATGGGAAGAGTTCAACAGACAAAACCTTGTCTTCCAAGCTCATCCGATCGCTTTCAATGGCGAACAATGACAAAATACCATTGTCTGCCATTGACGATGTTACCCCGGAATCAGCCAGACAGAGAGACAGACTCCCCGCCGTTCAGAACATGGCAGACCTGGAGACTTCCCCAGGAGGACATTCAAGAGATGCGCGAGATAAGCGCGGTAGAAGTTTTTGTCATTCACGGAGCCCAGACGGACACCGGCGGCGAAGAGAATCGCACGCTAGACATTTGGAGCACAAGTTAAGGGACCAAGACACTGTCATCCAGAGAATGGCGGCAGAGATAGAAGCTCTCAAACACCAGGTCAAAGGGAAGGGTGTTGCTGGAGTGGGAGACCACAGTGAGTGCACCCAACCATGCCGTTCAGGCAGCCAGAGCCAGCGACGCACTCCCTCCCTTTCTATCACCAGAAGCTATAGGGATGGAGACCTAGACACGCCTGTAGAGAAGTCTAGCGCGCAAGATAGTACCTACCATCCCTCACGTCCGGCGACTACTTTGAGATATTCTTACTCCGTCCGTTCAGAGGACTTGAGGGATATCCTGAAGGAGCGAGCTCGCCGACGGGAGGCCGAAAGGGTGTCGGCGCTCCAGGGGCTGTCTTACGGGGGTCACGCCAGTGAGGAAGTCATAATGCCGCCACCCCGCCTGGCCGTGGCTGTCCCTCTAGACACAGATTTGGCGAGGCTAAACGTCATCCCCTTCTCCCTTGAGATAGAAACCACACCGCTCCTCGCGGGCTTTCACCAGTCCAAGTTTACGCTCTACGACGAAAAGACCGATCCATACATGCATGTAAGCCACTTCCGGCAGGTCATGGCCGGACATAGGCACAATGACGCTCTTATGTGCCTTATTTTCCCGTCGAGTTTGGGCGAGCTAGGCTTGAAATGGTTTGAGAGGTTACTGGAGGGAAGCATCGAAAGATGGCAGCAGTTGGCGGAAGCCTTTGTGACTCGTTTCAAGACCAACACCAAAACGCCAAAGGAGGTGGACCACCTTCTCAGTTGCAAAATGGAGTCGAGCGACACACTCAAGGCATACAACTCCAGATACTGGGAAACCTTCAATGAGATTTTAGATTGCCCGATCCACCTGGCAATCACCCAATATAAGCGCAGTCTCCTAGTCGGACATAGGCTGCGGGACTCGCTTACCATGAACTAGCCGACATCCATGGGCCAACTAATGCAGCGTATCAATGAGCACATCCGAGTCGAAGACGATGCAGCCGCAGCTACCGTGACGACAAATCCGGTAGTAGAGAATAAGAGAGTAATGCGAAAGGTTCACGCAGTCGGACAAGATGATGGCCATGCAAACCGCCATGGAAGAGATATAGGGAGTTCGATTTTTGGAAGACGTCTATAAGAAGGCCAAGGAAAAGGGGCATAAAACTCGCGGAATGTAAATGGCCGATCCATTTCCAAAACATCAAACTCTGCCAATCTAAAGTTTTGTTCTTAGTTCTGTTTTTGTAACCCTTTTTGCCAATGGCGCAATGAAACAACTAGACCATTTTCTTGAAAGTTATTGTATTTTTGCCTCACCAAGCGGATTTAGTGCGGTCCAAGGGGCAACTAATAATCATTTAAGCTGTGAAGAACATTTCCATGGCATATTCACCCTTACCAAACCAATTTTACTCAAAGCAATAGTTTTAACTAGGGGTGGGAGCGGGTCGGTTGCGACCACGGAATCCCAATTCACCATCCGTCCGTCAGATTGGCGGATTGGAGAAAATCAATCCGCATCTGTCTGCCAATTTGGCTGATGTGGATTGAGCGGATTGGCAGATTGACGGATATGTAAGGTCTTGGTGTCCCACATCGGGAATGGAGGAGGAGTTTCTAGACTATAAATGTAAAAACCTAGACCCTTACATAGCATTGAAACCTTTTCCAGGGTGGTGAAATCCCTAGCAGAACTCCCCAGTTAAGCGTGCTTAGGCTAGAGTAGTTGTGGGATGAGTGACCCATTGGGAAAAAAAATCCATGCGGGCATGGCCCAAAGTGGACAATATCGGGGCGTTACAAATAGTATCAAAGCCGACTCTCTAGAATACCGAATGTGGGCCCCTAGCGTCTCTTGGTGCATGTGGGCAGGCTTGCGAGCTGGCAGGCTACTGCATGAGAACGTGCAGCCCTAAGGGGAGTGGATTGTAAGGTTCCAGTATCCCACATCGGGAATGGAGGAGGAGTTCCTGAGCTATAAAAGTAAAAACCTAGACCCTTATATAGCATTAAGACCTTTTCTAGGGTAGTGAAATCTCTAACATAAATCTCCAATTAAGCATGCTTAGGCTAGAGTAATTCTGGGATGGGTGACCCACTGGGAAAAAAAATTCATGCAGGCATAGCCCAAAGCGGATAATATCGATTACATGTGAAGGGTTGGAGCGTTACAGGATAGATGCGAATCGGTTTGGCGGTTTAAAATTTTATAAATTTTCAATATAATTCAACTTGTGCACTTCCTAAAAAAAAGGGTAAATTAGAGTTTTACCCCCTAAACTATACGCGTTTTTTCTATTTGGTCCTTTAACAATTGTTTGTGTGTCTTTTAAGTCCAATTTGTATCTGTCGTTCAAATAATTAACGAAATAGCATTGCACGTGCATTCCACGTGATACGAAAGGCTGATACGAAGGTCAAAATGGACATTTCATCCTCAACCGCATGTGCCATAAACATGAGGCAAATTGGGGGAACAAAAATGGCAGGTTTATGGTTTTCAGATCATCGATTGACTCTTCAGAACTTTGATTGAGTCTTCAGAACTTCGATTGAGGTTAGGGTTTGTGGTTTTCTTGAAAAATCAAAGGGTTTTACAATATTATTGGTGTTGATTGAAGCCGGATAGCCATGACGAAGTATGTACGACGTCAAGATAGTTATATACCAAAATGTAAGTATGTCTTTTTTAGTTTTTGGTTAAGATTTTTGCATGGTTATGATTTTTTGAGCATTTTCAGTCAGTTTTGTATATTTTTCGTTTTGGTTAATTTTTTATTCGGTCAATTTTATATATTTTTGGTTTGGTTAGTTTTTTATTCGGTCAGTTTTGTATATTTTTCGTTGAATCTTTCTTGTTTACTGTGTTGTTTTGAAGAAGTGAATTTTGAAGTGTATGTATTGTTTCAAAAAGTGAAGTCTTGTTGTACGTGTTTGTCTGATTGTCCCCTGTCTGTTAGTCTGTGTTTTTTTTTCGAGTGTGTTTTCATACTTTGTTTGTGAATGATATTGTGGTCCAATGCATTTGCATATGTTCCTCAATTTTTTGTTTTTTAATGTTATAGTAGTCATATGTTCCTCAATTTTTTGTTTTTTAATGTTATAGTGGTCCAATGTCTATGCAGACATTAACGCTGATCACTTTACAATTAAAGTGAATCATAGTGGTCAATTTAGGACAGAAAATAGAAAGAGGTCTTATGTTGGGGGCCAAGTAGATTACATTGACTATAATGATAGGGACAGGATGTCATTGCTAGCATTGGTTGAATGTGCCCAAATGGTAGGATATAGTGATTTTGCTGGATTTCATTACAGAGTCAATGAGAATCAGAGCATGCATGGAGGATTTAGATTTATTAGTTCTGATGAGGATGTATATGAAATGATGAAATTTATAGTGGCAGGTATATTGGAACTTTATATTAAGGAACCTGTCCCTGTTCCATAGAGTTTTGATGAATATTTCCAGGATGTCAATGTAAAGGAATGGGACTGGGAATGCAGCATAACAGAAGGGAGTATTTATGAACCCAATGTTGATGGGGATGAGCATAGTTCAAATTCTACTCCGGAGGTAGAATATGAAGTATTTGTTGACAGTGATTACAGCTTGAATGAGGAACCAATGGCAGGAGTGGACCAACATGCAAGTAAGCCACCAGAAAATAGTCATGTTCAAGATTTTTTAGAACTAGAAAGTGAGGAATGGGATTCCTCATATGGGTTTTCTAGCCTTGAAGAATCAGAAAATGGGAATGATAGGTTGCCAAGGACCAAGTACAAAGAGTTCAAATCTGTTTCTGGAAAAGAGAACCCTGTTTTTGAGTTAGGAATGATTTTTAAAAACAGGGCTCAGTTTGCTGGTGCTGTCAGGCATCATGTCATCCTCAATGGTAAAGACATTAGGTTTAAAAATAATGAGGGGTGTAGAGTTAGAGCAAATTATAGAGAAGGATGCCCTTGGACTATTTTTGCATATCTGAGAAGTGGACACAAGAAAACACTTCAAGTAAAGACAACCCTAAGCACACTTGTGGATAGGGTTTGGGTAAATAGGCTAGTCAATTCAAGTTGGTTGGCAATGGTGTATTTGGATGAATTTAGAATAAATCCAACATGCTCTGTTTCTGAACTCATGGAAAGGGTAAGGAAAGATTTTAACATTAAGGCTTCCCCTAGCCAACTTTACAGAGCAATGAGGAAGGCTCTAACAAAGCTAAGAAGAAGTGTTAGTGAACAATTTGCAAAGTTGTGGGACTATTGCAAAGAGATTGATAGGACCAACCCAGGAAGTAGTGTGTACTTGCACCTTAAACCTGATGAGGATAGAAACCTAACTAATGTATTTCAAAGGTTCTATATTTGTTGGTATGCACTGAAGAAGGGGTTTATTGAAGGTTGCAGGCCTATAATTGGTGTTGATGGTTGTCATTTGAAAGGTGCTATTGGTGGTCAATTGCTCATTGCAGTTGGACTGGATGTAAATAACCAAACATATCTTATGGCTTACAATATTTGATGGTTGATCTTGGAATATCCAATGATCCAAAATGGACCATAATCTCTGATAAGCAAAAGATAAGCAAAATGGACCATAATCTCTAATCTACTTATGGCTTATGTGCATAATGGACCATAATCTCTAATCTATTTGTGGCTTATGTTGTTTTTGTTTGTCTGACATGCCTATTTGGATGATTGTAGGGTTTGGAGAGAGCAATTGTTGATTTGCTTCCAGCAGCTGAACATAGGTATTGTATAAGACATTTACACAATAATTTCAAGAAAGATGGTTTTAGAGGTCAAAACTTGAAAGATAGGTTATGGAGGTTAGCTAGAGTAACTTATGTAAGCAGGTTCAATGCTGAAATGCAAGAATTGAAGAGGGAGAACAATTTGGCATATGACTGGTTGGCTGCCAAGGATCCAATCCATTAGACCACATCCCACTTTGGTACCAGTGCAAAATGTGACATCCTGTTAAACAACCTATGTGAGTCTTTTAATGCTTCCATTGTATTTGCTAGGGACAAGCCAATTTTGACTTGTTTAAAGAGAATTAGAATGTATTTGATGGAAAGGTTAGTTAAGAGAAGAGAGTATGCACAAAAATGACAAGATAACATAGGCCTTAAGATACAGAAGGTATTGGAGAAAAATAAGACAAATGCAGCTGCATACATTCCAACATTGGCAGGAGATAAAAAATTTGAAGTAAGAAAAATATATGGTGATCAGTTTATAATGGATCTTAAGGAGGAGACATATTCCTGCAGAAGATGGGAGTTAACAGGAATCCCTTGTGCACATGCAATATCTGTTATTTGGACACAATGGAACAACTTGAGGACTATGTCCATTACTGTTACAAAGAAGATACAAAATTGAAGGCTTACACATAGATGATGTGCCCAATGAATGGTGTTGAGATGTGGAAGCAATCAGGGAAAGAACCAGTGCTTTCCCTAGAATACCTTAAGCAACCTGGAAAGCCAAGAAATGCAAGAATGAGGGAACCAAATGAGGGACCTAAAGTCAAAAGCCCATAAAGCTAAGGAGATTTAAAAAGAATTTGAGTTGTAGAAAATGTAGATAGAAGGGCCACAACACCAAGACTTGCAAATCAGAGCTTCAACCCTCTGTAAGTAAAGCCCACAACATTTGTTTGTTTTTATTTATTTGGTAATCACTAACTATGATGCATCTTGTGCTTTGCAGCAGGATAATACAACAGTAGGTGAAAGTGATGTTGGAACTTTTACAAGTCAAGAGCCAATGCCAAGGAGGCCACTACCTGCTGCTGCTGCCAAATTTGCAAGTCAAAGGCCAATGCTAAGGAGGCCACCACCTACTGCTGCAACTTTTGTAAGTCAACCTCCAATGCCTATAAGACCAACACCACCTGTTACTGCAACCTCTATCACTCAAGCCTTAAGACTGACAAGGGCAGCACCAGCCAAGGGAGGCACATCCAAGAAGAGAGGGTCAACATAGTAGTATTTAGAAATACAGGATTATTTTTTGTGTTTGTAATGACAATGAACTTCATGTCAACTATTTAGTAATGTATGCTTGCTTTTTGTATTTGTAATGACAATGAAGTTAAAACTTTTATGAAGGGAAATGATGATGATGTTTATCTTTAAATTGGGGAAGGGAGGGCTAAACTATTATTATGTTTGTGTGTTTGTGTGTGTGTGTGTGTGTGTGTTTGTTTTTTGCTGGTAAACACAGTCAACCATTATAGAAGATTTAGGCACACAATTTTCCATACAAAACCTTCCATTCATTACATATCCAACAACTTACATAACAAACATATTACATAGGAAACCCAGAATATCTTCTACAACAACAATACCAAGATGATAAGCCAAGACACAACCAAACAAACCCAGAGTATCTTCTCCTTCTTCATCTTTGATATTTGATCCTCCATCTTAGTAATCCTTCGCAGGAGTCCTGGTATAACTTGCTTTGACTGACCACACATAGGTACATCAAACCATCGAAAAAATCCACATCCTCCCCCATTGAGCCTATATCCTTCGCAGCATAAGAATTGTCTTCCCGGGTTCAAGTTTGTCCAAGATGTCTTCATCACAATAGCCCTGCCACATGAGCACTGCGTTGCATCCATCCGATACATTGTTCTTCCTCTTTCTACTCTTATTTCTCTTCTTTGTCTTCTTGATGCTCTGTTTTTTTTTTTCTTTTTCCATACACAGCCATGTATATATATCTGGCTATATATCAGCGTATTGACGGGAACATTCCCTCCAATTTTATGTATGTAAAATGTCCCTTTTGCTCTCCACTAACGCTATTCCGTTAATTATTTGAATGGCAGACACAAATTGGACTTGACAGATACAAATTATTAAAGTTTAGAGACTAAAGAAACACAAACAATTGTTAAGGGACCAAATAAAAAAAACGCATATAGTTTAGGGGGTAAAACTGTAATTTACTCAAAAAAAATATTACAGTCAATGACTTAAAAAAGTATTACAATCACTACATCCATCATCCAAAGAAAGAAATTATGAAATTTTAGAATATTACAATCACTGCATACTTCATCCACACATTACAATCACAGCATACCTCATACGCATAAAGTATTACAACATGTGATTCTTAAAATATAAAAACAATTCAAACCACCAAAATCATGAACAGAGCAGTAGTAGAGATTGTATGCTTCTGTATTGTTACATCTATATCTGTTTTTGAAAACAAAAACCAACTAACATATATCATATTTTATATTTATTATTTTTAGAGTTAGATTTAAAAACAAAAAAATATAGATAAATAATACATTTATTTTTTTCAATTCAAAAAATATATTCAACTTGAAAACTCTTTTTCAACAGAATATATTTAACAATATATTTAAACTCTTTTTCAATTGAAAATACAAACAGAATATCTAAACAAATTAAAAACACAAAGTCTTATAAATTACTAAGGGTGTTCGCAGTTTGGCGGTTCGGTTGTGGCTAAAGGAACCTTAAATCGGTCATCCGTCCAAAACTAGACGGATTAGAAAAAATCAATTCGCAACCGTCTGCTCATCATCACGCATCCGTCCAAAATGCGGCGCGGTGGATCGGTTTGATTCGATTGGTGTGATCGAATCGATATATCCGCTGCTAACCCCTAGTTTTGACAACAACTCCTAGAATTTCCAAACACTGTTGTTTGGACTCTACATATCCATGTAATTTCTTTCTTCTTCTCTTTCTTTTTTTTTATTTTTTTATTTTTCAATCAAACATTACATTTATATTGGACAATTAAAGTTCATCAATAATTGCAAGAGCCAACAAGTGCAAATTAGAAAAGAAAATAAAAACTATATAGAAAAAAAGTTGCCAAAAATCAGGTCAGGTTGGATATTGAGCCAATTAAAGTTCAACAATAATTGCAAGAGTCACCAAGTACAAATTAGGAAAGAAATAAGAACTATATACAAAACAAAAATGCTAGAGGCCCTAAAAATTTTATTAAAAATTTTACCAAATGTCTCACATGGGTGTGGGATTTACATGGAACCCACATTGTATGGGCCCCACATCCATGTGAGACATTTGATAAAACTTTTGGTAGAATATTTGGGATCTCTAGTATTACTCTATACAAAAAGGATTAACAAAAATCAGGTCAGGTTGGATATTGGGCCAATTAAAGTTCAACAATAATTGCAAGAGCCACCAAGTACAAATTAGGAAACAAAATAAAAACTATATACAAAAAGGGTTGACAAATATCAGGTTGGGTTGGATATTGGGCCAATTAAAATTCAACAATAATTGCAAGAGCCACCAAGTACAAATTAAAAAAGAAAATAAAAATTATATACAAAAATCAGGTCGGGCTTGGCATTGGGCCAATTAAAGTTCAACAATAATTGAAAGAGCCACCAAATACAAATTAAGAAAAAAAATAAGAACTATATATATACAAAAGGTTTGACAAAAATCAGGCCAGTTTGAGCATTAGGCCAATTCTAATCATCACGAGCTTGACCCTAAACAAATTTTTAGATCGCAAGTTCACCACCCATTGAACCTGATAGATAATATATTTTAAAAGACTATTAAATTATTAATAAAATCAGGTCGGGCTTGGCATTGGGCCAATTAAAGATCAACAATAATTGCAAGAGCCACCAAATACAAATTAAGAAAAAAAAATAAGAACTATATATATACAAAAGGTTTGACAAAAATCAGGCCAGTTTGAGCATTAGGCCAATTCTAATCATCACGAGCTTGACCCTAAACAAATTTTTAGATCGCAAGTTCACCACCCATTGAACCTGATAGATAATATATTTTAAAAGACTATTAAATTATTAATAATTATTTAATTTTAAAACATTAACAAAATTCAATTATAAAATAAATATGAATTTTCAACAAATGTTTTCATGTCTTTTATGATTTTCTTAGGCCTGTTTGGGATAAAGATTGGAGTTAAAATGATCATATATGACAAAATATGTTATTTTAGCCAAATAGAACAAAATGTCATATTCAACCCATGATCATTTTATTTTTTCTTTTACAAAAGTCGTAAAAGGCAAAAAAACATGTCCTAAGCAAAACTTTTTAACCAAGGCCAATAACGAAAAAGTCAACTCATATCCCAAACGGAAAATGATTTGTCCCCCTAATTTTTTTCTCCTGAATCCCCCGAAATCACAGAGGAGAGAAAGAGAGGGGAAAGAGAAGAGAGGGGACACTGCTGGAAAATTTACTTTTACTGGCGTTTAAAAAACGCCGCTAAAAGTACTAAAAACGTCGCTAATTCTTTTTGTGACGTTTAGTGCAAACACCGACGACGCGGCCGTCGCTATAACTTTATGGCGTTTGAAAAACGTCGTTATATTAGTATAAGCGGCGTTTTTAAAAACGCCGCCAAATGTCCTACCTAGCTGTATTATGACGTCATTATGGACATTTAGCGGCGTTTTTAAAAACGCCATCATAGACATTTATACATTTTAAAATCTAGCCATTAAGTGGGATATAGTGACGTTTTTTAAACGCCGCCACAGCCTTTTTTTTTAATTTTTAAATTGTGCTAATTTAATATGATTGAACAAAAAAAATACCTGTCAAACAATGTTATTAAAATAATAAATAAACTAAGCTTGAAAACAAAATTAAAAATAAAAAAATAATGCATTGTATACCTAAGAATAGAAACAATTCAGATTTTAAACACATCAATTAAAATCAAAATGGTCAAGAAGTGTAATTTTCCCCAAAAAATTAAAAAGGAATAGAAAGCACACTAATATGGATCCGTTGGAGAGATTGTTTTGTTGTTTGGTTCTTTGTTAAGAATCTTATACTTTGCACATGAAAGAGAATGGAGCAGCCTAACAACATCATCATCTGTCAAGTTTAATTGAGTCATGATTCCCTGATAACTCAATCTGTCTGAGGCATTAAAAAGCAGCAGCACAGAAGCCTGTATTGATGAAATGCTAAAGCTCAAACCTCTGCGTTAAGAATCATAAATCCATGCATTACATTAAAATAAGTTTCTTCAACAAAATACCTGGCAGGTTGTCACAATGAGCTCCATAGTTTTGAGTTCAAATTTTCCATTGAGGTTACAAGTACCCAATGAATAAATCCATGTAAGTTTTCTGTGTTTTGTTTTTGTTTGATAGAATTCTCTGAAAACTTCCACACACTTAACCTAAGGAGCTTTACTACCTGTAGAATAAAAAGAAATCCAATTGCAACTATTCGTATCTCATTCTCAACAATAAGTCAAAGCAAATGCTATGAAAGATAGAATCATACCTTCTCAAGTGTTTCCTCAATGGCTTCATCACTCAATTCCTCACTCCCACCTTTCTTAAGAATATTATAAATACCACCGCCTAAGAGGAGAGCACCACTACAAAACATCAAATACATGTGTATGAGCGACAACCACACTCGAAGGAACATAATTGTCAACATCTGACCACTAATGAAAATGAACATTGAAGAGTAGATGCAAAAAAGGAACCTCAAGCACAACTTATCCTAATGCCAAAAAATGGGGAGAAAATACCTCATTGGGTTGATCCATGCTGAGAATTTGCAGAATGAAAGCAGGCTCTGCAGACAATGTGTTAGAAATTGCCCAAGATACAAACGAACAATAAAAATTAGACAAACAAAAACTGTAGGAGTAAGAACGAACAGAGTGGCAAACAGTTTATCAGTGATGGCACGGATTTGGCCTCCACCTACTGATGGTAGGAGGATCTGGGCATAGTCCCAGTGTCTCCCTAGTAGGCCCTGCCAAATCATTGGCTAAGTACACTAAGCCGTTGGAACAATCATAATTTTGGCCCTGGCCCCCAATGCACTATCTATATATACCTCGGAAAGGAGGGGAAAAGCAGCAGTAAATTATGCACATCATGAGTTCACATACGAGATTTTACATAGTGAAAAAAGAGTATACCTGCAATGCTCCTGCAAAAGAAGCAGCTAGAAGTAGAGGAGCAACATAGCCAGTTGTGTATGTCAACAGTAAGCTGCCACCTATTACTGGATCCTGTTAGGAGTTTCACATTAGTTATTTATTTATGACTGCATTTTTTGTCTCAATATTGGAACTGAGGATCGAATTAAATAATCAACCAGTAAGCATTATGCAAACTGTCAACTCAAAAGATGGATCTAGGGGTGGGCCTATGTTTGGATGAAGGGGGGCCGTGGCCCCTCCTGAGTCTCAAAATTTCTCTTGGGTAGACTTCTTGCAAACTGGGTTTCTTATAAAATTACAAATATTGGCCCCACCAATATTGTGCCAATTTTGCTCCCTCAACTGTGAATGTTAAGATAAATGCAGTCATACTAAGTTGCCTGCTTGTTATGTAATTAAATAATAGGTTTAGAAGCTCAAATGCAATGTATAGCATATATGATGCATCCAAACATGAGACATAAGAATAAGGTAAATTGCACTTTGACTTTCTTGTTTTTTGTCTAGTCATTTTGTCACTTGGCTCTCAGAAGTTATTTTTTCTTATTTTGATTTTGATATTTCAATTTATTTTTTTTTAAATTTACTTAAAAAGTTAACTTATGTTTAAAATTAGATAGAAAATGACGTATTAACACGTGGTAAATATATTTTAGGGACAATTACAAAAAATAAATAAAAGAAAAATCTCAATGTTTGTGCTTTATAACAAAATAATTTTTTTATTTTTAATTTTGTTAATTTAAACATTAATCTTTTAATTTGTTTTCAGTTTCAATCATTTTTCTATTTTTCTCAAGTAAAATCGATAAAAAAAAGACAGTATTTTACATTGAAAGCAAATTAAAAATTTAGAGTTTAAATTGATAAAATTAAAATCTCATAATTTATTTTGTTATAAGGCTTAAACATAAGTTTGGAAACTTTGCTTATTGGCTAAAAGCCACCACTTTTTTCGATTTTGTTTTATTATATTTTTAGTAACTTTTTTTAAAAATTATGTCAATTTTTTTTTACTTTTTCAGTGCATTAGACGAATCTAAAAAGAAAAAAAATTTAAAAATTTAAAAATAAAATTGAAAAGCCAAAATAAGCCATAAAAACTCCACTATTTTTTACTCTTTTTTTCGGTCTTTTCTGAATTTTTTTTAAAAAAAATTAATTTTCTGATTCGTCTCGTTGAACTGAATCTATAAACCTAAAACCTTTTGAAATTTTAAGAAAATAAAAATCGCTAAAGATGAAAAGTTTAAAAAAAAAAATACCAAATAAACAAAGATTATTTTGATTGAACAATTTGAATCAAATTCTTATATGGATAGCTTAAAGATTATTTTTTACTGAAAAAAAATTAGGATTGGATTGGGTTAGGCTTCTCTTATGCTGGGATCTCAATATAATAAAATTTGAGGGGTTAGTGGGACCCAACACAGGTTTCGTTTCGATAATTCAAACCGTTTATTTTGTAAGGCCTGTAATGTATAATATCCATGAAAAAATGTAAGGCGATTCGATAATCGTAACATTTTCATTTTATCACATTTTTCTCTAAAAATAGATTGTCTATTTCAAAAGTATATTTGTCGTCCTTTTTTTCGAATACAAATGCAATGAAATAAAAAAGTTATGATTATCAGACTGTCGTCCTTTTTTTCGAATACAAATGCAATGAAATAAAAAAGTTATGATTATCAGACCAAGCTAATTTTTTTTATAGACAATATACATTGTGAGTCCTACAAAATTAGCGGTTCGAATCATCGAACGGGACCCGTAGTGAACCCTATAGGCCCCTCAAATTTGATCATATTGAGATTTCAACCAAAAAAAAAAAAAATCCAACTATTTAGATTTCACTAATTGATTAAAAAAGTTATGATTATCAGACCGAACTAATTTTTTTTATAGACAATATACATTGTGAGTCCTACAAAATTAGCGGTTCGAATCATCGAAACGGGACCCGTAGTGAACCCTATAGGCCCCTCAAATTTGATCATATTGAGATTTCAACCAAAAAAAAAAAAAATCCAACTATTTAGATTTCACTAATTGATGAGAGAGGATTGAGTCTATTAATGGCCTCTGATTTCCCTCCATTGTTTCAAATCTTACAAGGAAAAGAACATCGGATACATATAAATAGATAAAATTTTATGAAATTTGACGATAAAAGCAAAAAAAAAATTGTTCATTTTATCTATATATATTTTGTATCCGATTATGTTTGAGAGACAAATAAAAAGACTAACCAGATGACACCACCGTGAGCACAACCAATAGGGCTAAACAAGTGAATGAAGGCATTCATGATAGGTAGTAGTAGTAGTAGAAGGGATCGGAATTTCCAACACAACTCGAACCGTACATGAAATTAATGGGTTAAGGTTAAACATTTTTCAACATGAACACGAACACGTATATGACACGACTTGTGAACCCGTATAATAAACAGGTCATGTTCGGATTGAACCCGCAAAACTCAAAAATGGCATGTCTAATCCGTTTATTTTAGTGTGTCACCCGTTAACATGAACACAACCCTCAATTCGAAAATGACCTATTTACTACCTGTGTAATCATATATATATATATATATATAGAAGTGTATGTATATATGTAGATAGATATTTATATTAATTAAATGAGAGTGATATCCTTTTTTGTTCTCCTGATTTTTTTCATTTTATTTTCTTTCAAACAAGATTTCTTTTCTTTTCTTTTCTTTTCTTCCAAATAAGATTTTCGTATTTGCTTCTCTCTCTCTCAAATAGGTTTTTTGTTGGGTCAGTCGTGTGTGTCATGTCATAGTAAATAAATAGGGTTGACACAATTATTGTGACATATAAATTCACTTCCCTTAATCTTGTGACTTTAAATGCACATATATCTTATGACATTAAATGAATAATTCTAGAAATATGATAATATATTTATACATAAAATTCATATTAAAAAATACTACAGGAATGATATAGTAGTGACATTGTCATATATATAAGTTATTTTTATAGGTGTTATGTTTTAAAATGAAAGGTTTTTATTAAGCCACATCACTATGTATGTGTTCATATATCATTTACTCTATCCAAATACTTATTAATTTTCCAGGTCAATGTTTTATAGTGTTGATTATCACAAATGTCGTAATTACATCATCTTCAGTCATAATTAAAATAAAATAAAAATTGAGTTATAACCAAACACTATATAAGATATGACCAAACAACTTTTGAATAATAACCAAAATAATATCATAACTAATACACAATGAGTCATAATCAAGTCATGACTAAAACTACAATAGATTATAATGAAAAATTACAAAAGTTGTAATGAGGGCATATAATAAAATTTCTCTAGTTTTTCATTTTGGGTTGAATAATGCTAAGAACCCCAAATGTTGTTGGATAAATTACATTGACACCTCCTGATATTTATGTTTATTACAGTTCCCCCTCACCTTTTGGAAATTACATTTCCCTCCCTGAGGTTTAAAGTTTCATTACAAATTCTTCCCTCATCAATTTATTAAATACCAATTTTGCTCTCACTGGGTAAATTACATTGACACCCCTCACATTTTAGAAATTACAATCCCCTCCCTAAGGTTTAAAGCAGCATTACTAATTACCCACTTGGTTAGTATTAGTTGGAAAAAAAAATTCATTAAAAAAAATTAATTGGAAAAAATTTTATTTGAAAAAAAATTAATTGAAAAAAATTTTGTTAGTAAAATTTTTAAATTTCTGTTTAAAAATCAACATAAACTCATTTTTCGAATTTACGTTTTTTCCTCCAATTTACACACAAAGACAACAATTTATAAACCAAAAAAATTATCAAATAAGTTTTTATGATAGTTTTTTAAAATTTTGTAAATATAAATTGAAAATTGAAAACGAAATGGTTACCAAACTGCTCTCAGATGGCAAAAATGTCGTAAAATTAACAAATAATTAAATAAGTTACTAACATAAGAAATGACTTATCAAAAGATTCTTAGGCTATGTATGATTTGATTTTTAGAAAAAAAAATTAAAAATTAAAAATTAAAAATTAATTTGGTTAAGAAATAAAAAATAATTATCATTTAAGGGTAAAAAATAATTATCATTTTAACTTTTGGACAGGTTATATACATACGTATGGCTGTTTCAATTTAATTTGTGAAAAATTATTTCTAACCACTGGAAAGATAAAAATTATATAAAAATGATAATTATTTTTTATTTTTTATTTCTTAACCAAATTAATTTTTAATTTTAAAAAAAAATTCTAAAAATCAAACCATACATAGCCTAAGAATCTTTTGATAAATCATTTCTTACGTTAGTAACTTATTTAATTATTTGTTAATTTTACGACATTTTTACCATTTAAAACCTGTTTGGTAACTATTTCGTTTTCAGTTTTCAATTTATATTTATAAAAATTTTAAAAAATATCATAAAAACTTGTTTGATAATTTTTTTGGTTTATAAATGGTTGTCTCAGTTTGTAAATTTGAGAAAAAACGTAAATTTAAAAAATGAGTTTACGTTGGTTTTTAAATAGAAATTTAAAAATTTCACTAACAAAATTTTTTTCAATTATTTTTTTTTAAATAATTTTTTTCCAATTATTTTTTTTTTCAATGAATTTTTTTTCTAACTAAATACCAACCAAGGGGGCAATTGGTAATACTACTTTAAACCTAGGGATTGTAAATTCTAAAATGTGAGAGGTGTCAATGTAATTTACCCAGTAAGGAAAAAATTAGTATTTAAAAAAATTAAATTGCTAAGGGAGAAATCTGTAATGAAACTTTAAACTTCAAGGAGGGAGATGTAATTTTCAAAAGGTGAGGAGGGAAACTATAATAAATATAAACCTCAAGAAGTGTCAGTGTAATTTACCCAATGTTTTTTCAAATTTTTTGTTAAAAATTTTGATAAAACATTTGGAACGTTTAACTTTTTTGTTTTGTATTAGTAAAACCTCTTACCTTAATCTTGTGACATTAAATACACATGTATTTTAATATTTTGGCAACTCAATCTTTTAGTCTAATAGTTAAAAAATCACTTTAAAAATTAAAAAATTAATAACTTATATTAAAAAGTTAAATTAACAACTTATACTAAAAAGTTAAAGATTCTTTTTTTACTCTACTTTTTACACATCTTTTTCATAAAAACTCAAAAAGTCATTTCAAACATATTAATTTTTTTTTATTTCATATTTTAGTCAAAAATTCAAAAAATTAATAAAATAGCATGTTCTCAAACGAGACATAAATGCACAGTAATTTGGTAGAAATTTTGGTAAAATATTTGAAGCGTGTAACATTTTTTGTTTGGAAATAGGATGGTTGTTGCGTGAGGGGCACAACAACCACTATCGTGAGGTTATATGGCCCATCTTAGAGTCTGTTTCAATAATCCAAACCGTTCACTTTTTAAAGTACATAGAGTAAAATATACTTATAAAAAATCAAGTTGATTAGATATTATTAACCATTTTGTCGAATTGTATTTGTATCTACAAAAATAAATAACAAATATGTGATTTGAAGGATAAAATTGAATACAAATGTGAGTAGATGAAAGAATTAACGATATTCGATCAACTTAAATTTTTTACAGGTATGTTTTACTCGATATACTGTAAAAAAAAATGATTATCCTAACGGATCCCAAAATGGACTCATATAACTAGGGATGTAATCGGTTTGGTACGGCTGGTATTTAGGTAAAAAATTTCACTAAACCGATAATATTGATTTTATTATTTTGAACACTGATACAGATCGTTTCTCCCATCATACCACACTAAACTGATTGAAACGATTCGGTTTGATGCGGCTTAATTGGTCTAGGACCTCTCAAACTTAAGTCACTTTTAAATATAATCACTAATTTATACAAAAACATTAAATTAGTTATTTGTCTACCATCTCAAACATATCCAATCCAATCCATTCCATAAATACTTTTCAATTCTTAGATTAACAAAAAAAAAAAAAGAAAAAAAAAAAAAAAAAAAGTTAAAAAATATTGAGGTTTCAAGAATAATGATTTAGAGTTAAGATCACCATAAGCCAAAAAGCTAAAAAATCATTACAATTTATCAACATCACTCTCTCTATTTTTTTGCATATATTTTCGTAAAAAATCAAAAAAATTCTAAAATAATCTGTTCCCAAACGAGGCTATAATAAAAGTTTACAAACTTAAATAATAAAGATGATAAAATTAATTAATTAAAGTTAATAATTTATTATACTCATTAATATCATTATATAATTGGATTATATGTATTATAAATACAATATATGTAGAGGCGATCATTTCGGTTTAGTTCGGTGTACAAAATACTTGAACCGATACCGAATCAAAAATAAAAAAATATAAAAACCGCACATATCAAATTTTATTAAACGATGACCAAATATGACCAATTTAATCCGATTTAATTGATTGGATGAATTTTTAAAATTTTTCTTACCTCCCTACATATAGTCGTACAACAGTAACACAGCAGCCACCCTTTTGTTTTGGGTTAGTAAAACCTCTTACCGTAATCTTGTGACATTAAATGCACAAATGTGGAGACATTGAGATATATTTATACAAAATAAACACCACAAGAATGATATGCTAACATTATTATAATAGATGTCTTATTTTAAAATAAAAGATTTTCTTCAAATCATATCATTATATATAAAAATTAAGATAAATTATAAATACATTTTTTAAGATTTGCTTAAAATATAAATATTTCCTACGATTTAAAAACTTACAAATATCCTTTATCAAAATTTTTTATTTAACAGAATTAACTAAAAAAATAAAATTAATAATTGCTCTCTTATACAATAATAAAATTACCTAAATTATTAATTGAAACATATTCCTAACATCATTTAAAATTGTTAATTACTTAATAATTTATTAATAAAAGAGACGATTTGTTATAAAATTAGAAATTTCAGGGGTTGAAATGTAATTTTTAGAACTATAAGGATGATTTGTATTTTAATCAAATCTCAAAAAAAGTATTTATAGTTTACCCTCCAAAAATTATGTATAAATTTTATATTTATATATTATTACGCTATCCAAATGTTTGCCAGTTATAGCGATCCCAGGTTTACCCTTGTTGTACAGTGATCCGGACATGTGTCCGTGGATGTTGGTAGTTGTTTATTATCTTGTTTACATCCTTTCTTACTTTGTATTTGAGTTATAGGATGTGTTGGGCGGGTTCAATTTTCAATTAGTAAAATCACATGCCTCTAGATTGTCATTTTTTCTTATAGATAATGTGATTTAAACATGTAATTACTAATATTTAATCAACTTAATCAAATAAATATTTTTAAAAATTATATTTATTATATATTTTCGTGAAGATAAATGTAGTTTAAACATGTGTTTATTGATATTTGATATATTTTTTTTTTTCATAAATATTCAAATCATTTGCATTTAGTGCAGTAGTCACTAAATTTTCTTACTACCAAATATATTATTGTGTAAGGTCATGATAAATGCATTCCTCAACAAAAAAAAAAAAAAAAAATGATAAATACCAACAAAAAAAAAAAAAAGGTAGAAGAAGAAGATAATATTGGAAACTAAAATAGTTTGAGCAAATTGCATGGATCTCCCCTGACAATTTCCCAAATTACAACTGACCCCATTAGTTTCGGAAAAATGACATCAATCTTCCCTAACATTTAAGTCACATTGCAGTGCACGCCATCTCGTTAGGCATCTGTTATAGACTTGGATGGCACAAGAAGATGCAAAGCAATTTTTAAATATTTTAATTTATTATCTTACTTTTCACATTTTTTTGCTCTTTCTTTCGTTTTGGGAATTTTTTTTCAATTTCTTAGTAAAAATAGGAGATGGTATTTTGTGGCTTGTTTTGGCAACTTAAAAGCAGTTTTTTTTTTTATTTTTTGATTTTTTTAATTATATTACCTTTATACTTTTTTATACGTTTTTTTGAAAAAACAAAAAAGTCAACTTTTAACTTACTTCTCAAAATAAGCCTGTCTAAGTAGTAAACATAATAAATAAGAGAAACAATTCTAAAATTTTCCAATTCTCATATAATGTGCTTATTAGATTGAATAAGTACATTAGATGTAATAGAATGATTTTGTTGTATCCGGCCGACTAATATGAAATGAATAAAATATAACCGATTAATCAGCTTAGAGCGTTTTTAACCCTTACTAAGATTTTTCATCAAATTAAATTTGATGAAACACGTGCACTTTTTCTGCTTCAACCATGGCATCAAAACTTATATCAAATAAGGAAAAAATAAAACAAAATTCATCAAATTGAAAGAGGTTTCATGGTTCATCAAATTTTTGCAAATAACCGTTATTTTTGCAGAAGTTTCACCGTACACTGGACGACAGACCAGTTATCTTCTCAATTAACCGATTGTTTGATGAAAATTTACACAAGCGGACGACTGCCTGTACATCTACACGTATATCTTCCCAGTTAACTAGTTCTTTGATGAAAATTAAAAAATTAGTATTGGAACATATGATATCAGATGAAATTTTTCATCAAATCTTTACTCAAATTTAATAAATTTTTTGAGTAAATGGTAGAGATGTTCTAACAAAACTATTTATTTAATGATGAAGAAAAAAAAAATTGTATAATTTTCCAGGTTCAAATTTGTAAAAGCATCATATCGTGACATTCTTAATTGAGACTAGTTTCCCTCTTGTCCTAGATCGAACTAAAAGATACTGTTGGACTTATAAAAGCCCATCACATATCTCATTTTGATAATCCGTATCGTTTAAGATGTAGAAATCGTCGAATACTGTATGCTTGTAAAAAATCACTTTGATCGGATATCTATAGCTATTTCATCTGATCAAATTTTTGTCAACTGTTTATTTTTTCATCGTCCATTGTTTTTAATACAAAATTGATTTAATCATGTAGCTATCGATATCCGATCAATATGATTTTTTTACAGTAATATAATACTCAATGAGTTTTAGACATTACACAGTTCAGATTATCGAAACGGGACACGTGATCTATTTATTTAATGATGAAGAAAAAAAAATTGTATAATTTTCCAGGTTCAAATTTGTAAAAGCATCATATCGTGACATTCTTAATTGAGACTAGTTTCCCTCCTGTCCCAGATCGAATTAAAAGATACTGTTGGACTTATAAAAGCCCATCACATATCCCATTTTGATAATCCGTATCGTTTAAGATGTAGAAATCGTCGAATACTGTATGCTTGTAAAAAATCACTTTGATCGGATATCTATAGCTATTTCATCTGATCAGATTTCTGTCAACTGTTTATTTTTTCATCGTCCATTGTTTTTAATACAAAATTGATTTAATCATGTAGCTATCGATATCCGATCAATATGATTTTTTTACAGTAATATAATACTCAATGAGTTTTACACATTACACAGTTTAGATTATCGAAACGGGACACGTGATGAGCTTCTATAGGCCCTACAGTACCCTCCAATCCGATCTAGGACTGGAGGGAAGTTAGACCCTTCTTAATTTATTTTAAAGGGTTATTTGAGATGTTCTAAATAAGTACACTTTTTAACTTTTCATGAAATATGAGTTGGATTTGAAGTGATGTGGTAGAGAGGTAATGTAATTTAAATAAGATGATGTGACTTATTGAGGGAAAAAAGTGCACTTTTTGTCTTTTGGACTAATAAGTTGAAGAAAAAAATATGGATGTTTGGATTAACTTTTTGACTTTTTATAGAAAAATGTGTATTAAAAAATTGTATAAAAAAGTGTGTAGGAGAAGATTAGAGATGTATGGGCCACAGCTGTACAATCTGCATGGCCGAAATGATGTAAGAAATTATTGGCTACTTTTTGGGCATTGCATTGGACGGTTTTGTTCGGCCGTGGGGGTCATTACGGGTCCCATTTTGATAATCTGAACCATCAATGTGTAGAACTCGTCGAATACTATATGTTTATAAAAAATCACGTTGATCAGATATCGATAGCTATTTGATCAGGTTTGTTTTTTTTTTCAATTGTTAATTATAACACCATCTATTTTTTTTATACAAACTGATTTGATCATATAGTTATCGATATCCAATCAATGTGATTTTTTATAGACATATAGTATTCAATGAGTTCTACACATTACACGGTTCAGATTATCAAAACACGACCCGTGATGGGCCCCCACAAGCCAAACAGTAATATATGAAAATTACACCCAAAATGTGCAATAGTATTCAACCAACGCTGCACAGCGCCAGATTTTTCATGATTGTTGAGTTGTATGGATGTGTAGAAAATTAATTTTTTAATATTTTTTTGGTGAATAGTGATAACTTTTTAACTTTTTGAGTAACTTTTTGACTTTTTTAAAAGATGTCAAACTTGACCTTAAATAAGATAGTAATTTTTTAATTTTTTGACTTTTTTAAGAGATGTCAAATCTAACATAAATAAAAAAAATACTATACTCTTCAAATTTTCTATCAAATAAATGAGTAAAGGGTTATTTGTGATGACTTAAATAAGTGTACTTTTTATCTTTTTATGAAAAGATGTATAAAAAAATAGAGAGATGATATGATAAAAAAAAATAAAAAGATAAAAAATATGTACTTATTTAGAATAGCCAAACTTGACCTAAATGTCTCACGTATTAGTCCATAAAATTACAAATCTCTCATGTATGTGATAGGAAATTCGTTATTTGATCGGGAATTTGGTTTACCCGAGCATTACCCTTCTCAATAACGGCTGACTAGAAGTAAATCATCGCAAAATATTTTGGAACAACCGATCAATCTCGATTTGAGAGACTTGCTTAGATGAGGTAAAAAATTCGATCGCGTACTATACTCTTAATTTTCATTTTCAATTTCAATTTCGTAATTTTAAATCGCTCTTCGAATCGATTTTTCATTTTCATTGCACTTTCTGCCCCCTTTGATTCCTGAGAAATCCGGGTTTTTTCCGCGAATTTCCTCTGTTTTCCTTCCGTTTCTCGGCAACCAAACAGGGCTTTTGCCGAAAGTTCCGAATTCTATGTTTAACTGGAGTTAGTGGTATGCATAGTTATCGACTTTTTCATTGATTGTACTGTGTAAAGACCAATTGCTTTGAGAAATCTCCTTTTATGCTTGTATCTGTGTATTGAATCTATTGATATGTATATGTGTAATTTTTGTGAGTGAGAGTATGCATCAAAATGTTGAACTTATAGGATTATGTTTGTGATGTTTGTGAAAACACCATGAATTTTTGCGATGGTAGTTATTAACTCGAGAGATTCTACAATACACACTCTCAAAAAAATGTGGACCAAATGCAAGTTATGACATTTTGTGGTGTTTGTACCATTTTGTATCTTGACAAAAATACTTTCAGTTATAACCAAAGAGACCACTATGAATCATAACCAAACACTGCTTGAGCCATAACCAAAGATTTAGTTGATCATAACTAAAATAACAATCCCAATAAGTTATAACCAATGATCACAAGAAGATCATAATTGAGGCATATGGATTAATACCACAATGGGTCATAACCAAAAACTGAAAATGATTGTAACTGAGGCATAGAGTGCTTGCCTTGTTGAGGTTTGTATTATAGAATTTCCCCATCAACTCACCACTACCCTACCGCTGCATAATAATTGGTTTTTAGCAATTGATAGTTGATTCTTGTGCTAGTATTTAGTAGAATGATTTCTATTCATCTTTGGTTCTCTATTTATTCTATGACCATGGTAACTGTTAACCCAGTACTATCACTTCTGCTGCTGTGCTTGTATGCTTGTGTAGCCTGAGACAATGGCTTTCTTGATGTCTTACTTGTAATTAGATTGGTACATTTATGAGGGGAGGGGTGGGGTTGGGGGATGATGACGACGACGATGAAGCTTTCTATTTTTAGTAATTTGATATTTAATTAGGATAATGTTGGTTAGTTATTGATTTTGTGTGTGGTCTCTAGGTGTTATCTTTTATAGGTATGTATAATCTGTACATGCTGTGTGGTTGGATAGAATGATGAAAGCCAGTTCAAAATTTAGGGCTTTTGCTCTCTGGAGATTTGTATTTCCTAGCCCCCTCAAGTTGGCTACTCTCCCTCTCCCTGTTTTTTCTGTTTTGATTTTATCTTGAAAAGGTATGTAACTATGGTATCAGAGCCACTTTCCTGTCATATATGTGGATCAAAGGCAGCTAAAGGTCATGAATGTGAAAGGTTAGGACCCAATCCCCTCGATGTGGTTGTTAGGAGGAAGACCTGCTCAAAGTGGTTTTCTAAAGTAGGTGTTATAGAAAGCTTAGGTTAGATTGACAGTTTCCAACGGACAAAACACTTGAGTCTATGCATTGTGAGTTGGCCATGCTTGTAAGAGTAGCTAGGTTTGGGCTGTCAGCTTGTTGAGTACAATTGAAGCAGGTGTGTAGCTTATGCAAAGTTGTAGCTCCATTACAATCATCTAAGATAAAAACTGCAGGAGCATTTGCATTACTTAGGACATGGTTCTTTTCATAGGCACCAATTGACCTGGTTTTATTCCCGACATTTTGTTGGATTTTCACTAGAAAATTGCTTTTGAAAGACCCATTGGTCATGTTTGGTTTGTATTTGTGAAACAATTTTGGAAAATAATTTTTTGAAAAAAGTTTACAAAATTTGAAAATTTGTTTGGTTGAATGTTTTGAAGTTTTGGATTTTGAGATGATTTAATTATTATTATTATTTATTTATTTTGTAGTTGAATATGTGGGTGTGAGAGAAAAAGTGAGTGATAAATGTGCAGGATGTGAGAGAAGGGGAGAGGAGAGAGAAAAAAATGATTGATTGATGTGTAGTAGAGAGAAAAGTGATTTTGAATTTTTTTTCCAAAAATTTTCAACCAATCAAAATTTTAAAAAATTTTCTCAAAAATTGTCTCTCAAGAGACAAACCAAACAAGGCCATTGTTTTTGGAGTCTGCTCAAGAGCCTGCCTGAGAGGACTCTCAATTGCACATGTGCAGAGCTGTAAAAGTACTTTGAGGTTTGTTCCTTCTCTTCAGCGAAAAGCTCAAACAGGGAATTAGTTTGCAAAACTACAGCGAGCCTATTGTTGATTACTCACCTTGTAAAATGCTCTGGTGTATAATGACATATGTTGGTGTCTAATGAAATATGTTTCCACTAAGAGTATTAACTTGAGAGAGCCTACTGTTGGTTTAACAAGACCGAGTTAAAGTCTATGCAATTAAACTCAACAGCTTGAACATAAAGAATAGATCTTGGAGTCAGGGTTTTACTACTGCCAAATGTTGAACATTTTGTTTTGCACCCTAGCAATTAGAATATTGATTTTACATGGTGTATGGTCATTTTTTGCCTTACTTGGTAAAGCCATATAAGGCCAGGTAAGTATAGTATAATGTTATTGGATGACTTCAATAACTATTTGATGTTTGTGGGGGATGGATTCTGTCAACTGCTCTCAATGTTGCATCAAGTAATTAGGTCAAGTGCATTCTCCTTTCATTTCTTTCTTAACAAGTCTCTACTTTATAGCATTTAGGATCATGCTTGAGAACTTGAGGATGGCTTTTTTTTTTCTTTTCTTTTTTTGTGTGTGTGCGTGTGTGTTTGTTTTAAATATCATGTTAGGTGGTGATTTCTGATTCTTTCAAAACTTGTTTTCTGATTTTTTTTTTTTTATTTATTTATTTATTTATTTTTATGGAAAAATTAGAAACTAGTTTGACAAAATTAAACACCAAAAGAGATATTTTTGAATTTTCAAAATTTGTTTCAACCTCAAAAGAGAAAACCATATGAAAATAATGTGTGTTTTTTTTTTCTTCACTTTTTTCACCAATCTAGTTTTTTTAATTTTTTAAGAAAATATATTTTCAAAACTCAACCAAACACACATCTATGTTTTATTATAATTGTCTATTATATTATTCTAATTTATTTTTTCTTCTTTCAGATAGTTAAGCAAGCCGCAATTTAAACCTCCTAAGGTTTCAGCTCCTGAAACACAAAATGGCTTCTTTCATCCAATCTCCTACTATTTCAACCATTAGTATTACTCAGATACACTCTAGGAGCCTGAAATTGTTGAGATACCCAAATCTACAGCATCGCCACACCTTGTACCATAAATGCATTAAACCATCCCCTCTTTGCTGTACAAATCTGTCTCCATGGGAAGCCTCACCCGTCACATATGCTGAAAATAATGATACTGGAGGGAATTTCCTAAAGGAAACTGCCAACATCTTTGAGACCCTGAGTTCTGATAAGACAGATGAAGCTCCTGTAACCACTATCAAAGAGGTTACAGATGCAGCTGATCAGACACGGTCATCTGTCCAGTTTCAGTACTTTAAATGGCCTATGTGGCTTCTGGGCCCGTCCCTTCTCCTTGCCACGGGCATGGCCCCCACCTTATGGTTACCCATATCTTCGATTTTCCTTGGACCCAACATAGCCAGCCTACTTTCCTTGACTGGACTTGACTGCATATTTAACCTCGGCGCGTCGCTCTTCCTTCTCATGGCCGATTCTTGTGCACGTCCCAAAAACCCAACTGAACCCTGTAGCAGCAAGGCTCCTTTTAGTTATCAGTTCTGGAACATGGTTGCAACCATAACCGGCTTTATCATTCCCTTGATAATGATGTTTGGTTCCCAAAAGGGCTTCCTTCAGCCCCAACTCCCCCCTATTTCGTTTGCTGTTTTATTGGGTCCATACCTTCTGCTTCTGTCAGTACAGATGATTACAGAGATGCTTATATGGCACTGGCAGTCCTCAGTGTGGCTTGTGACCCCTGTTATCTACGAAGCATACCGTGTTTTGCAGCTTATGAGAGGGCTGAAGCTTGGGGCTGAGCTTAATGCACCGGCGTGGATGGTGCACTCCATTAGAGGACTGGTGTGTTGGTGGGTATTGATTCTTGGCATGCAGCTCATGAGGGTTGCTTGGTATGCTGGTTTCACTGCTCGTGCTCGTCAACCACAGTCATCTGCTGTTGCTGATGCTAATTGATGTCTATATGGTGAAGGGTGTGTAATGGATGGCGCCTTCATACACAGGTCGGTTAGATGTCAACTGAATTGAATTTAGTTTTTGGATATTGTAGCTGTTTAATCACATACTTCTTCGTTTGGTTGCTATTTTTAATTTTTTTCGATTGTGCTGTACATGTACAATATATTATGTACAGACCTGTATGCTTATGTATGAAGGGAGACATATAAATTAATAGAAAGCAAATTGTTGTAATCAATGATTATTGAGTATTTTGTCAGTTAGGCATTTCTTGGTAGAGGGGTCTATTCATTGGCTGGTAGATATTCATTGTCAAATATATATTTATACATTAGATCAAACTTACCACACAGAAATGTTAATTAAAACATTAACAATAATAATAATTGAAATTAATATAATTTTATCAGAACCTTAGGCCTTTTTATTTATTTAAAGTTTGCTACTTATGTATCTCAGCTTTGACCCCTTTTGATGTTCTTATGTTAAAATACTGCATGAGAATGTTCTCCAATTCAATATATGTATATAATTTTTTTTATTTTTAAAAAGGAAAAGAAAGAAAGATTCTTGAATTTGCTACTGTTAGACTTTAAAGTCAAGTTCTGCTATCATATTTTTAGTTGGCAAGGAGGATAAAGGTACTGAAGACTTTGACCAAATGGAGAAACTCTTATCTAATGTGACTTTAGTTTTACCCACTAACTTATGATTGAAGTGAAAGCAAAATATTTCATTGGGGTGGAATGTTTTTCTTCTTCTGTTTAATGGAAACATAGCAGATGGCCCAGTGGTTGGGCCCCTAGCATGCCCTATGTTTCATTTTTGTCCTTCCAATTTCAATTGTCGGTTTCATTTTCAACATGTTTAATTTGCGTTTAAATGATTTCCAGGTCAATTTTTGTCCAGATTCAAACAAAAAAAACCTCGATTCCATTATAAAATTTGGACCGAATGGGCATTGTATACCTTTTGCATACAAATTAGATAAAAGGGGAATCAAATTGACACAATTGATATATCGGAATCAAATGACACCCATGTATTTTACGGACGAAAAGTATATTAATTCAATTCTATAATATATGTGAAGTTCTTAGTTGTAGCCAAAATAATAATAATAAATAAATAATACGTGGGTCATGACAGGTTTGAAAGTCCACACAAGCATTTATTCAAGAAGAAAGAAAATATCCAAACAATGATGGTTTGTTTGCTTTCACAACATATACAAGTGAGTAGGGCACTGTGATCTCATAAAACTTATCATTGCCTATGCTTTTGTATTTTCTAGATTGGTCATTGTTGAATCTATTGCTCTCTTCACGTGTGTTTGTTTTGCTATTAGAAACTATGTACTTGCTTGGATTACATTGGCCCCCCTTTTTTTTTCAGACTAGACTTTTAAAATATCATTCTATCAACTTTCTCATTTCCTTTTTTGACATGTTCTTTCTTATTATAGTGTGGTATTTATTGTATTACTTTTAATAACATGATAGGCACAAAAAAAAGACTCGAGGAGTGTGTTGTTCTTCATCTTGTCAAATTTAAACATGATGAATGTTTGATTATTGATTTATTTAAATCTTAGTTTCGGTTTAGGCTGCTTCTTGTTTGTTAGTCTAGCTTTTGTATTCTTTGTATCGCCTTGATGTCTTTTAATAAAGTTGGTTTATTTATCCAAAAAAAAAAAAATTATTTATATCTATTAAATTGCCTCCAAAAATACCACTTTATTTATTTTGTATATAAATAAAATAAAATTACAAATTTTTAAAAAATACTAAACATCGTATTAAAATAATTTAATTCGAAGTTCAATTTGAAAGAATTTCATTAGAAAATATTAACCATTATATATATTTTTTTTATTTAATGTCATTTTGAATTAGGATAATGAATTGAAGTTTTCTTTTTGGGGCAAAAAATTGAAGTTTTTGAAAGTATAAATTAAAGACACTGTGAATATGTGTAATTAGGTACACACAATTGTATCCTTTGATAGAATTTTTTTTTTTTTTTTTTTTGACTCAGGTATCCCCACAGCCGAGGCATGGGACTAATCCTGAGGGCCCTGAAGTTAACGACCGGACAAACCTCCAGTGGCCCGCACAGTAACCCGTGGGGAGTGGGATTCGAACTTGGGACCTCCAGGAGGAGCAAACTCCCAGACCCCAGGTTTTCTTCCCTCACCCACTGGGCCACCCTTGCGGGTTAATATAGCATATGAATTGCTAGAATAAGTTTTTCAAAATATGATATTTTGATATTGTAATATGTTGAAGTATCATATGATACTGCCAAAAATAGCACGATTTGTTGCAGATAATATAAGTCTGAATTATAATGTATGTATATTTTGTCAGGACTGACACTCAAGCCTTGAACCAACCTAAATGTAGCTAAAAATCTTGTTTGATATCATTTTCATTTTGTGCTTCTTTTTTTTTTCCAAAAAATACCAAAAATTTGTTTGATAAATGATTAAAAAAAAAATGTTCTCATACTTTTTTTCTCTTCTAAAAGAACCCAACTTTTAGGAAACTTCAAATAGTTGCTTTTGAAGCAAAACCAAATAGTCCCAACAATTCACCTTGTCTTTTGGTAATGTTTACACTTTATTATTTTTTCGTTTATAAAAAATATTAAATATGTTATGTTTATTTTTGATGAAAAATGAAAAACAAAAAATTGAGTTATACTTGTCTCAACAAATTGTTTTGAAAACAAGTCAGCGCTGGTTGGAGGGACTCGGTAATTGCAGTGGTTGAATGTAATTGTTGATGAGTAGAGGTGGTTGGAAGTGATTGATATTAGTAGAAGATGGTTGTTGCCAATGGATAATGGTTGATAGTGGTCGGTAGTAGTTGCTAACGATGGCTAAAGGTGAGAGATAGCCGGTGATGGTGATTTTTTATTTAATTTTGATCGACGAAAGTCAGTAATTAGTCATTAGATTTGTAGTTAGGGGGAGTTGAACTCCAACCTTCTCCTTGCAAAAGAAGGAATGAATGAAAATTTAAGAAAATGGTTTTGTTGCTAGGCTTAAGCTTAGGTTGTCATTAGCAACTTCAAATAAAAGATTAGGTCGCTAAGCTTAAGAAAATATTTTTATTTTTAGGAGCAAGTAGTTTATATATATATATATATATATATATAATAAGAATGTAGATCCAAGTTTAACAACAAACATTTTGTACAATCTGTTATTAGTTATATTTTCCTCAACATTAGTTCAACATGATTACGGGAGATTATTAATTTTGAGATTAGTAATTTTGATATCGATATTGTTAACAATGTCTTTAGTATACATACTAAGGCCTCGTTTGGAATTATCATTCAACCCCTTAGGATTTTATATGTTTAGAATTATCACATGTTTGTTTGAAATCATTACACATGGACTTGTATGATGTAAATAATCAAAGTTCAGAATATTTTGATGATTTAACTTAATCCGGACTTTACTTGACCTCCATATTTTATATCACGTTCCTCTCCATGAGATTCAATGGCCTCTATATTGAGAATATACAGTTTGAAGAACTTTAAAAAAAAAGGCCAATAAATAAAATTGGCCAAGAAAGAACTTATCACCAAGTAAAAATATTTTAACAAGGACCAACACTGGGTAATGACCATATTTTTTTTGTTTTTGAAACTTTTACAATGTGAAATATCAAGCAGAAGGATGAAATTAAAAAAAATCCCTATTATTAATGAAATTGTGAACAAAATCATTTTAAAAATATAAAAAACAATAAGTGTATTTGGTTTGAGTTTTTTGGATTAACTTTTTTGAAAACTGAATTTTTTTATTTTTTTGTTTTTACTGAATTTTTTTAATATTTTAAGCAATTTTTTATACTTTTTTAGATGCACCTTACTAAGATGTATCTAAAAAGTAAAAAATTTATGAAAAAATATTTTAAAAAATTAATAAATACATAAAAATACAAAAATATGTACGGAATTCTCGTATTTTTTTTTTGTATTTTTTATATTTAGTGAATTTTTAAAAGGTTTCTTTCACAAATTTTTCACTTTTTAAGTATGTTTATGTTAAGTATGTCTAAAAAGTAAAAAAATTGCTTAAAATATTTAAAAAATTCAGTAAAAACAAAAAAATACGAAAAACAAGAAATTAGAATTTTCTGAAAAGGGATTTTGTTGGAAAACTCTAACCAAGCATCATGAATAGTACTATTTGTACCCCAAAAACAAAAAAACAAAAAAAAAATCAATATGTTATGGTGTAGTTAGCTTTACACATATATGATTTTCGTGATGATTTTTTGTACACATAATATTATTGAAAAATGAAAATTGTGCTCATGCGAGGTTAGTCTGGTTTCTTTATTCAACATATAAATTTAAAATTTTCCTACTTTTATTAAAATTCTAAACAATTTTGTTTTTTTTTTATATAAAAATTTGAAAATCAAAGTAGTAAAAAAAAAAGTGAAATAAAATTTACTAAACTTTAAAAGGTTTTTTTTTTTTAAAAAAAAGGAATTCTTTAAGGTTAAATTACATTTTGCATCCTTTATGTTTAATCATTTTCTCACTTTGACCCTTAAAATTTATTTTTTCTCAGTGTTGTCCTTTTTGTTTCAAGTTTTTTCTAGTTTACTTCCAAAACTAATTTATATTTAAAAATTAGATGAAAAATATCATAATAATTGTCACATTACATAAAAAAATATATATTATTATATTATAATTTAAGTTTATGTTAGATATGTGAGTTATATGTAGTAAAATATTTTTATGTCACGTGACTTTTATTATGTCATTTTTTATTTAATTTTTAACAGATTTTAACTTTAGGAGTAAACTGTAAAAAAAACTTGAAACATGAATGGAGAGTGAGAAAAAATAAACTTGGTCTATCTTGGGAAATAAGAAAAAACACAAACTTTTTGGGGTTTTTTTTTTTTTAAATATGAAGAAAAAAAATAGAGAGATAATGTGACCTAAATAAGTCAATAAGCTGACTTTTTTCTTAGTTGCCAAAATTTTTTAACAGATTTTAACTTTAGGAGTAAATTGTAAAAAAAACTTGAAACATGAATGGAGAGAGAAAAAATAAACTTGGTCTATCTTGGGAAATAAGAAAAAACACAAACTTTTTGGGGTTTTTTTTTTTAAATATGAAGAAAAAAAATAGAGAGATAATGTGACCTAAATAAGTCAATAAGCTGACTTTTTTCTTAGTTGCCAAAATAAACCAAAAGGAGCAAAGCGTAATTTATAGGGTTATCTAATCTGCCAAAATCGCTTAACCCAAACTGCTCACACCTATTTAGGAGGTTTTGCAAAATCGTTAGGGTCAGAGGCAGGTTAAGATTTTCTTATTTTGTGAGTTGCAAGTGGGTCACGGGTTTTACCCACACCAACACTTGTCCGTTCGAATCTTTGTACGTTTTTTAAAAAAAATCTAGACTGTCAAATTTTCTTGTAAATTTTGCAAAAGGGAAAGATAAAGTTGATGGCAGATTTTTTCTATCTTAGAATCATTCTCAGTATTTGAGTTCTCTATTGTATTTGGACAAAGTTTCAAGATTTGTTTTACAAATTATTTTATTGTTTTCTAAACCACAAAATGGGGGTATAAAACCTTTATTTATTTTTTCCTTTTTCTCTTGATGAAATTTTTTAGAAAGAGGACTGAAATTTTCTTTGAAGATTGAAAACTAAATAAATTATATAATTTTCATTTTCTATAAAATTTGCGAGGTTGTAAATGTTTTTATTTTATTTTATTTTATGGATTTGGATAAAGTTCAATAATAATTTAGGGGTTGTTTGGGGTGTCTTAAATAAGTATATTTTTTGTCTTTTTGGACTAAAAAATTGAGAAAAAAAATGGATGTTTAAGTTAACTTTTTGATTTTTTACGAAAAAATATTTATTAAAAAATTATATAAATAAGTGTGTAGAGAAGTTAATGGGGGTAGGCCGTATAGTTGGCAGTGTGGTGGGTTGGTTTGGAGATGAGAAATAATTGCCTCTTTTGTAGGCTTGAATCGGATGGTGTTGTTCTGCCCGTGGGGTTCACTACGGGTCCTTTTTTGCTAATTGGAACCGTTCAATGTGTAGAACTAGTCGAGTACTATATGCTCATAAAAAATCACATTGATCAGATATCGATAGTTATTTGATCGTGTTAGTTTTTTTTGTAACTGTTAACTATAATACCATCCACTTTTTATACAAAATTGATTTGATCAAATAGTTAGCGATATCCATCAATGTGATTTTTTACAGGCATATAATACTCGACGATTTCTACATATTGAACAGTTTAAATTATCAAAACAGAACCCGTGATGAGCCCCCAAAAACCAAACAACACCGTTCTTAAACTTGCCTCCACCTTTGTAATTTGTTCTCAAAGTCTGCACAGGCAACTCACGTCAGCGCTGCTTTGTACCGTTATTTTGTATAAAAATCATTTTTTTATAATTTCTTTTAGTGAATAATAATAATGCATCCAGCAGCCCTCCAAAACGACGTCGTTTTGGAGGGTTTTTTTTTTTTTTTTTTTTTGTTTTGCCAAATTTAGAGAGAGAAAGCAAAGAGAGAGAGAGTGACAGAAATGGGGTTGAACCAGTAAACTTGTTGTTTGCCAAATTGATCACAGAGGCTAGTGAATTCCCCAGATTTGAAGGCAATGGACCATCAAAATTGTTGTTGTTGAGAAAGATCGCATCAAATCTTGCGTCGAAGAGGGATTCAGGAATGGGGGAAATTTCAATTTAAATAAAAAAATAATAATAATAATAAAAAAAAAAACCAAGACAGATTAAGGGGGCGTCTTCTATGCCTGTTCGGTCTGCTGAAATGAATGATCTTCTATGCCTCTTCTATGATAGATCAGCAGAAGACAGACTATTTGTGGTGAAACCGAACAGGTTCTGTCACTCTCACCCTTTCTTCCTCTTTGACCCTCTCACCCTTTCTTCCTCTTTTAACCCTTTTTTCTTCAGACCATCAATGGAAAACCCATCAAAATTAAGCTTAGATCCAGAGGACTTGATCCAAAAAAATAATCAATAATTAAATGATTTTATGAACAGATCTGAGAGTCCCTCTCACCCTTTCTTCCCCTTTAACCCTTTTTTCTTCAGACCATCAATGGAAAACCCATCAAAACCCATCAAAATTAAGCTTAGATCCAGAGGACTCGATCCAAAAAAATAATCAATAATTAAATGATTTTATGAACAGATCTGAGAGAATGGAACAGTTCAGATCCAAAAAAATAATGAATGAACTTTAAAATTAAGGCAAAAACTATTCAGATCTATCATTCAAAAAATAATAAAAATCATATTTAAAACAATATACTCTTCGAATCAACAGATCAACAACTATGTCGCAAAAAAGTAAATTTTTTTTTTTGCAATCAATCAGTTGATTTCTTTGCAAATTGCAAGCCAATTTGGGTAGAGGAGGTTAGGGATGAACATAGTTGGGGTTGGGAATGGGCCAGAGAAGTGGTTGTTGCTTAGGTCCAACTCTTTGAGTGATGAGAGGTATCGGAAAGTGTTTGGGACTGTGCCTGTGAATCTATTACTGTTTAAGTGAAGAAGAGATAGATCAGTGAGGAAAGAGAGTTCTTTGACAAGTGTGCCTTTGTAAGAACACACATTTGACCCAACCCATGTCTCTAAAACCCTTTGTGGGTCATCTGTAATTGATGATTTCCATGTCTGCAAAGCAATGTAGGCATTCTTGAGATTTGAAGATGATGAAGTCCCAGATGGGGTTGTTGCGCTGCTGATTCCTCCACCAATCCATACACCTCCGCCGCCTCCGCCACCAGTGCCGATGCTAACACCAAGGTCCACACTTGAGAAGAAGAAGAGAAAAAAAAAAAAAAAAAAAAAAAAAAAAAACCCTCCAAAACGACGTCGTTTTGGAGGGCTGCTGGATAGAGAAGTTAATGGGGGTAGGCCGTATAGTTGGCAGTGTGGTGGGTTGGTTTGGAGATGAGAAATAATTGCCTCTTTTGTAGGCTTGAATCGGATGGTGTTGTTCTGCCCGTGGGGTTCACTACGGGTCCTTTTTTGCTAATTGGAACCGTTCAATGTGTAGAACTAGTCGAGTACTATATGCTCATAAAAAATCACATTGATCAGATATCGATAGTTATTTGATCGTGTTAGTTTTTTTTGTAACTGTTAACTATAATACCATCCACTTTTTATACAAAATTGATTTGATCAAATAGTTAGCCATATCCATCAATGTGATTTTTTACAGGCATATAATACTCGACGATTTCTACATATTGAACAGTTTAAATTATCAAAACAGAACCCGTGATGAGCTCCCACAAACCAAACAACACCGTTCTTAAACTTGCCTCCACCTTTGTAATTTGTTCTCAAAGTCTGCACAGGCAACTCACGTCAGCGCTGCTTTGTACCGTTATTTTGTATAAAAATCATTTTTTTATAATTTCTTTTAGTGAATAATAATAATTTTTTAATTTTTTTTTGTAATTTTTTATTTTTTTTATCTTTTTTGAAACATCTCAAACTTGCCCTTATTTCAGTTTCTAACCAGTTATTATTATCGCATTTTAGTATTTGAATGAATGTAAAAATTAATAAAAAATTACTTTTAGATAAATTTAAAATTTAAAATGATTTTATTTTATTTATATTATTTTAATTATATTGTTGAGCATTACATCATGAATAAGTTTTTAAAGCAAAAAGTTCAATCTACAAATGACTTGTATATTTGCGGATCCTATTAACACAAATCACAACCTACACTATAAATAATCAAAGATTTAATTTTTTCCAAATTACAAATATACAGACGAATCCAAACCGCGAACTTCTATACCATCAAAAATTTGATTCACCAGCACCTTACTTTTACTTCACATTGAAGGTGAGACTTTTAAAGGAAACGCACGAACTGTAAAGTGGGACAACAGTATAACATAGACAAAAGACGCTGTCCCACTGTTGCTACTTTGCACCTCTTCTCTCTCTCTCTCTCTCTCTCTCTCTCTTTCTAAAACCAGAAATACCGCTCGCTGGAATCGGAAAACCACTTCTTTCACCTGAAACCACGCTTCGGTGATAGAATCACCGATCGCTTCGAAAATGAGTACCGGAGAGCTTCTCAGCATCGAACCTCAGGAGCTTCAATTTCCATGTAAACTTTCTCTCATAATTTTAATACTTTTAAACTCTCCTTTATACAACAATTCGCTTTTGGATTCAGATCTGTGCTTTTTAAAAAAAGATTTTGTGTTTTTGTTTTGGAAAAAAAAAAAAGTTGAATTGAAGAAGCAGATCTCGTGTTCTCTGCAACTATTGAACAATTCTGATAATACGGTTGCTTTCAAGGTATAATCAATTTTTGATTTTTTGTATGTGATTTTGTTGTAATGATTTCGTGAAAGTGATTTGGGAGATTTATCAAGCCCTAGAGATTTGGAAATGTGTAATTTTTTTGATTCGTGAATTTGTGAATTTTTTAGGTCAAAACGACGAATCCGAAGAAGTATTGTGTTAGGCCTAACACTGGAATCGTGTTGCCACACTCTTCATGCGATGTTATAGGTCTCTCTCTTCTCTCTCTCTCTCTCTCTCTCTGCAATTTTGCTATTTAGTTTTTTTTTTAATTATTTAATTTTCAATTCTTCATTTTAATTTGTGTTTCTTACCATAATTTTCATCTGCTTATCAACCATTTTTGTTAAGGAAAATGATATTCACTTTCTAGACCCAAGGATGGGTAAATGATAGGATTGTCTGATGATTAGAGGATATATGAGAGAGGGCTTCAGATATTCTAATAGACTATCACATTGGGTTTGAAAAGTAGGTCTAACTATTGTGTTAGAGTAGCACTACTCTTTTGTTAATTATGCTATCAAACTTTATATTTCACAGATGTAGAAGCACACCCAAGGATGGATCTAGGGGGGTATGTACATTATATTAGTAATTGGTAAGATAATTTCAAATTGGAGTACATCGTACTCCTAAAATTTCAGTAGTATGCACTTTCTAGACCTATTTCTAAGACCTAATGATGGGTAAAAGATATGATAAGCCGATGATTAGAGAATCCATGAGATAGAGAGAGCTGTTTTAGATATTTTAATAGACTGTCAGATTATTAAGTTTGAAAAGTAGGTCTAACTTTTGGGATAGAGAAGTATTGCTCTTTGTTAATTATCGATATCAAATCTCTCTCTCTATTTGGCGATTAATTGTAAAAAAAATGTGTGGTTTAGTGACAATGCAAGCACAAAAGGAGGCTCCTCCTGACATGCAATGCAAGGACAAGTTCTTACTTCAAAGCGCAGTTGTTGGTCCTGGAGCTACCGCAAAGGATATCACTCCAGAGATGGTAATTGTGAAATTGTTATATAATTTTGTGTGCAAGATCCAAAAATCTGAAACAATGTGTTGTTGCTCATATAATTGTTTTGTTTTGTTTATTTATTTATATGTTTTTTAATTTTAAAGTTCAACAAAGACTCTGGGAACCAAGTCGAGGAATCTAAGTTGAGAGTTGCTTATGTCCCTCCACCGCAACCACCATCACCAGTGCGAGAAGGATCAGAGGAAGGTTCTTCACCAAGGGCTTCGGTATCTGACAATGGGACTGTAAATACACCTGAATATACTGCTGTGAGTATTTGAGATGTCATCAGTGGTAACTTGAGATGAAGTTGTCTGTTGTGTTTTTAAAGTTGCCTCTCACCAGATTACATTTTGACACACTTGTGTAACTTTGTTTGTAGGCTCCAAGAGCATTTGTGGAAAGGGCACATGTTGAGCCTCAAGATAATAATTCAGAGGTTAATTTTTATTTATTTTTATTTTTTAAACCTTTCCCATATATGGCCTCTGGATTGGCATGCTTATATGATAGTTTATCGTGGATATTTGAGAAGGTATTTTAATTAATAATCATTACCAAGCAAATTTGCATTTTGGGTATCTATTTTTAGCTTGGTATAGTGGGTGTTTAGAAAGTGGGTTTTTATGTAGGTTTTTTTAGTTGTAAGATATTATTGGAGAAAAAAAAAATTTGTGTTTGGGAAGATAGTTGGGTTTTTTTGTGGTTGGATGTGATGTTTGTGAGAGAAAAAGTGAAATGATTATGGGATTTGATGTGATAGTTTGTTTGGATTTGTTTTTTGTTGTTTTACAAAAAAATTGTCTTTTAGTGAAAAAAAAAAACCCGAAAAAAATTGTTGCCAAACACCGCCATAGTCTCATCATAAGTTGGAACTTAAACATTGAAAGCATATATCATGTACATTTATTGTCAACTTGTAGTTTCCTTTATTTGGAATTTACTTTAATATAATGTGCTTTTGCTAATTGGTTAACATCTTCCATTTAGAGGAGACTGTATGTGCTCTACTTATTTGTAAATTTGGTACATTTGATTTTTGGACCTCTTGAGTTTGAACAGTATGTTTTATTTTTCATACCTTTGCTTTTTTTTTCTTTTTTCTTTTTTCTTTTTTTTTTTTTTTAAAAAAAAAAATTTGCTTCAGGTTTGTGCTTCTAATAGTTGTTCTTTCTTGGGTCTATGAGATTATTGTTGTTCAGTCATTTTCCTTCAAATGCTTAATTACTATCTTAAATTTCTACATATAAACCTTTTTTTTTTCCATGTCTTGGCTTACTATGAAGGAGATGTAACTATCTAATTCTCTTGTGTGTATTGAATTTCCTTTAGAGATATCATCCTTCGGCATTTATCTTCCTTGTCTTTGCTTATAGTTCCTTCATTTTAAGAGCCCAATTATACCATGCGATTCATCCCAATTATCTCTCTTTGAGGCTGGTAAACCCATATTTTTGTGTTAGCCTCTTCCAAAGTGCATCTTTGTTATTCTACATTAATTGAAATTATATTTAGGAATATTGTACTTGCAACTTTAGGTTGATGTAGCATGCCTATATTTTTGTTTCCGGCCTTATAATTCAGTAACTTGAATTCTTTATGTAGATTAATATATTTTAGAAACTTGGGGTTGCTAGACTGGCAGTTGATGCTTAGGTAAGGGTGAAATTAATATTTTATGGTCGAAATGTGAAAGTAACACTAGTGACTTAGAAAGCTTCTTTGATTGCAGAATTGTTCTTTCACTTTCAAGTGGTTAGATTTAATAGCTCTCTGTTGCACACAGGCAGCTTTTTCATATTGTTTTCCTCATGCAGCATCTTTGGTTTTGCTGTAGCAATATACATCTGATTAGGAAGTTACTAGTGACCATTTGCCAATTTAGGAAGGCTTTATTTGCACTTTTCCTATACCAAATAATCTTCAAGAATTGAGGTCTTTGATTGACCTCTCAATCTGATGTATGCATGCATACTTCCCCTTTTCTCTGTCTATTAGGTTTTAATCTAATTTGTTTGTTGAATTTTAAATTTTTTACCTATGTTCATCCTTGCAAGATACCATCCTTCTTGTGTTTGGTGCATTGTCTTATTTTTGAATGCTTTGTGAGTGCATGGGTAAAAAGAGTCATCTATTGCATATAAATTTGTGATAATACTAATTCATAGGAATTTCAGGACATTGAATGGTTGTTTGTCATAAGAGTTGGTTGTGAAGAAATTGCTTCTATGGTCCATTATTGGAAATCTTGTATCTTTTAAAATGTGTCAGATTACTCTGAAGCATGTGACTTTGTAAACTTCCTGACCTTTGGTATTGGTCTTCTTTGGGTATACGATACCTTGTCCTAAGTACACTTCTTCAAACTGGTGGTACTTGTAATTATAGGATACTGTCCAGAGAACCTGACTCTATAAAACCTGCATTTATAATTCAATTAGTTTCCATGTTCTATTTGATGACTGCAAAACCCCATTTTGGATATTTTTCTGGTTCATGTGGGCGGTTAGATATTGTTACTGAGTCCAGAAAGCAATTTCTGTGGTATAGTTAAATGGGTTTTAAGTTTTTAAATCATGGCAACTACTTTGATTCTTGCATAGACTATGATCATAGAATTTATTATTTTTTAAAATTCTATGACTATGGTCATAGAATTAGTACTGTATAATATAATTAAGCAACACTTCATTCTATTTCAGGTAAAAGCTCTTATTTCTAAGCTGACCGAGGAGAAAAAATCTGCGCTTCAGCAAACTAACAAGCTTCAGCAAGAACTGGTAAGAGATTCAGTTTGTGAATACTTCTTTTGAAGAACCAACCCTCCTAATAGATGCATCCCTTATACTGGAAACATATAAATGCTCAGAACTTATGGGAAAGATGGAGCACCATCTTGTTGCATCTCTTTTCTGGAGGGTTTGTGGCAGAATCTTTTAATCTTCTTACAATTGATTTTGTTTCGTTGCTCCTTTGGATGCCATAAAATGCTCATAAATATACTAATGCATTTAGACTATTGTAAATGTTTGTGATCTCGTGGAGGAGAGAGAGATTTACATGATTTCAGACATTCTGATAAACAGAAATTTGTGTGTACTTTGTACCACAACTAACATATTTAAACTTCATTTGTGATCATCTATGGGCTTACAGAATATTGACCTTTTTATGGGTAACACATTCTTAGAGAAAGCACGCAAAGGATTGCAACCCCTGTAATTTCATGTCTCTCAATTGTTTTGAAACAAATCAAGAAAAATAGAAAACGTCTTCGCTAGCCAAAAATAAAGGGATCTCAACAAGTGTTTTAGCTTTGGATAGGCAATTAAATATTTTTTCTTTAGCGTCTTGCATATTAGTCCTACAATGAGTTGAACTTATCATCCCTTTCCCTAATAATTTATGATGAATGATATCCATGGGTGCATGTTTGATGAGTGTGACTAAACATACATAGTGATCTCTATTGGATGAAATGTACACTCGGCTTGTTGGAAATAGTGTCAATGACTTTTTTTAGATATATATTACATTTTTATGTAATATTTTCATTTCAGTAGGCCTATTAAACAGTAAATTCATCAACCATGTGAAATGTACACTAATTCTGCAATTTTCTGTTAATATTAACAATAGTTCCAGTTGATAGAAATAAGATTGCCTAATTAACGGGTTATTAGATCTTTTATATGTAGATCTTGTAAGTAATGGTTTTACACGCAAAATATTACTTTAACAGCATCACAAAAGTGCTTTTATTGTATGACTTAATTTGGGCTTATCATGTGCAGGAGCTCT
The DNA here is from genome assembly GCF_004153795.1 of Camellia sinensis. NCBI lineage: Eukaryota > Viridiplantae > Streptophyta > Magnoliopsida > Ericales > Theaceae > Camellia > Camellia sinensis. Next base: position 914,869 of record NW_021026771.1, read on the forward strand.
TGCGACGAGAAAGCAAGAAAAGCCGTGGTGGTATTTCATTCATGTTTGTCGTCATTGTTGGCGTGCTTGGCATCCTTGTGGGTTATCTTCTTAAGAGAACATGACCGACCCCCTGGAGTTTTGCCGTTTGTTTGATCATCAGGTGTTATCCCATGTTTAAAATGATACAGAACTTTGAAGAAGACCAATGTGTGATCAACATAGGACAAAGCTTTGTATTGCATTAGCTGTCATGTAGTAATTGACTTTAACAGACATGCGCTAACGGGTTTGATTTTGATTTTCTTTTGTTTGTGTTTTTGAGTGTAATTGCATGGGCAAGACTGGAAGAGTATTGTGTGACAGCTGCCTTGTTAACACGCATCTCGGTAATTTAAGAAGGTTCTCCATCAGTAGTATTGTGAAACAATTGCAACCATTCAATCCACTGCTAAATTTGATTGAATCAACTGTTTACAAACCTTTTTCCCAAAAGCCAAAAAACAAATGTCACAATCAAAACAATTATGAGCTAATTCTAAACTAGCACTGATTTTTGTCCAGAATTCTTGGTGATCTTTCATCAATTGTGAGAAGGTGCTTTAGGTTGAAGATGATCAAGCATTCTATCTTAATAGTCTCTTCATCTTCTATCAAATTGTGTGGTTGAGCTTTTTTCAAGATGCTTTTAATCTCAAATCCAACTAACGTGATCTATGAAGCTAACAAGCAAATATTCTTCGACAAAACTAAACTCACAAATCATACAAAGATTTAAAAAAACCACAGTTCCATTTTACTTTCTTTGAACAAACAAACAAAAATAATAATACAAGATTCTTTGCCCCTCAGCATACCAGGATGACACAGATGCCTGCCATCGTAGAGAAGAACCATCTTTAACTCCTCAATTCAAGAACTCAGAGATAGGAGGAGAATAAGAGGTTAGCAACGTACAAACGTTTTCCAGAGTCCAGGTTTTGCGAGCTATCGTGCCTTTGAACCTATCACAGAATTTTCGGAAACTTGTATCATGTTGCATTGACCAACAATCTTCCGAAAATCATCAAGGCTCAGCTGAAATTTGGAACAAAATCAAAACAGTCAAGAATAAACCACAGTTAGCAAGGAAATTAAAACATGATATTAATTACTACCTCAAAAAAAAAAACAGATACATGGGAACTCATTAAATCATGCATAACATACTTGTGATGGCCAAACAACAAATAGTGTACATACACCAAAATTTACAGTTACTAATCATGCTCCCAAAATACAGAACATAGGTGCAAAGCATATGGTTAATTACAACTTGCTTACATTTAATTCGAACATGATCAAACATTGATATCTCTAGTTTTCAGGTCATTTCAGAAAAATTCAGCTACATACCTTTTAAAAAGATACTATGTTTACAAGAATAAAGAAGAAAACCAGAAAGAATCTCACAAGTCATGATTTATCCTTTCCTTAATAACCTTACAAAATTTACTACCTCAAACCTATGCATAAAGTTAATTTTTAATTCTCTCAAATTTTGGTACTTCCACCAGATTTGCACTGTCTGGAAATCAAACCCATAATTCTCTTTGAAGAAGAATGGCATTTCAAGAAAGCCTTTTTCAGATTTGAATGTTCGCCAACAACATATACTGACAAAGAGCCAGAATTTACCTTTCCATCCCCATTGCTATCAAAGCAATAGATCATATCAACCATCTCATTGTCTTTCCATGTAAAATCATGAGCGGCTGCTACTCTTTTTAAGTCTCGAAGAGATATGCCCCCTTTCCCTGATTCTGTCAAGCAGCATTTCACCTCATCAATGCACAAGAGATATAAACACAGTACAGAAAAAAGAAGAGTCCATTCAAACAGAAGTTCTTCAAATGCATTGCTTTTATAGAAATGAATGAAGACTTTATAATTATTATATAGTTTTGTGATATTAAAAGGGGTAATAGAAGGCATATATGAATAGTTCATCAAACCAAATCTTACAACTAAGGTGGTTATTTTTTAATTGTTACTACTATGGAAAACAAGCACAATTTTTTGAAAACAGGTATATATAGATCTTTATACAACGAAACTGCAAAACTGGATTTTACATCACACGTAAATATATGAAGTATCTGTGTTGGACACTCGACCCTTGGATTAAGGGTATGGGATATGTGTCCGACATGTGTAATTGCATATTTACTTAACAAACATATTTAGTAATTCAAGTTTTAACAATAAAATGATGCATAAAACCCGCATATTAATTATTTTGCATGAAATGCTCACTTTGTGAACACCATTTTACCTTATAAAATAAAAGAAGTAAATTAATTATCACGCATATTAATTATTATGCATGAAATGCTCTATGACACTTTGTGAATACCATTTTACCTTCTAAAATAAAAGAAGTAAATTAAGGAACATGAATATTTTATGAATTGATGAATTGAACATGGGAATTAGATGAATTGAACTGCATCCGACACCCATTCCCAAGTCCATGCAATATAGGCTGGATTCATGAGGAGTGAAAACACTCTTTGCATAGGTGCATCACAGCTTCTAGAAATGGTTTCAGGCATTCAGCCATCAAAGAAGTGAGAAGCAAAATACAACAGCAGCTAAGCACGATGTTTTGGTAGAAAAAGGTCCAAGAGGACAAAAGGTCTCACCATCAGATAGAGCTTCAAAGATTAGGAGAGTGCAGTTTTCAATAGTGGGCTCCAAAAATAAAAATGAAGTGATGTGAACTGAGACCATGAATTAAGCACTCCACAGAGAAATTCGAATATAGTAAGTTCCCAAACGCTTGGATCAATCATAAATTTGACAATTTATACTTCTCAAAAATTAAAATGATAAACATAATGAGATCGTATCATTTCCACAAAATTGCAGGGGTATTCCACATTACTTCCTCATGCTTGGATTCTCATACTACTACTAGCTCAACAATGAAAATTTAACACTAAAAATTTGTTACTACTCTATGTGTTGCATGCTTCAAATTTCAACCATTACCCCACAGGTTTTTCTAAATTCAAGACATATACCAGGTAAATATGAGATCACAACCAAAATCACACTTTCTAGATTAAATATAAGGGAATATTGTTTAAAATTACTAGATCAAATATTACCACCTTTACTCAGTTTGTTAGCCTACACATAAGGACAAAACTGATTTGAAGTAGAAAACTTTATTGAAAACTGTTCACACAACAATCAGGGGATAAACACAACATTTTACATCACATAGCACACATACACATATGACATGATGGCCACAGAAATTAGTTTCAAGTACTCTTTGGTTGATTTTGTTGGTCTCAGAAGGAACTTGAGCTTACCATCAAATTGAAAGAAGTGTAGAACCAACTCATCCTCAGTCATTTGCACTCGACTAGTAACCTGCTGACAACAAATGGGAAAGCGCAAGTAAGATGAGAAAACGAAAGAAACAAAGCCAGCCTCTTTTAGAAACTCACTAACCCAAGCACAAAACAAACCGGTTTTTTTCTCTTCCTCTTTCTTGTGTCTTCCTGACTCAGGGCTTTTCCCTTTCTTTCATTAATCATACCATCAGTCAAATGCAAATCAGCACTTTGAGAAATTCCACTGCACCCGACATCTGAACACTCTACAGAATCTTTTAGTGAAAGAGCAATTGCCTACATCAATATAGTGATGATTTAGTGCTGTTCTTCTGGTAAAAATTTGCAGAACATGTACAAGAACCTACTTACTTGCATTAAAGCCTCATCGTCATCAACAAAATCTGAGTCGCTCATAAGCTTCTGGGCAGGGACTTTACTCTTAGGCGTTAAATTTTTTTTCTTTACCTGGAATGAGAGAAAATCAAGGCGATATGCTTGAATTTAAACATTAAGTGTTCATCACATTACAGAGCTGTTATCAGAACTAGTTTAATAATTCCAGTTACAACAGGAAATGCTGAATCAATACAAAATTACAATTATAATGGTGGCAAAAAAGTGAAAAGAGCATCTGACAATTCAGACATGCACAATCAAGAATATAGGCATGTAATAGTAAAGAACAAAAATGTGTTGTCTTCTGCATGTGACATGCACCTAAATATATCATTAAACCAGTTTTTTTGTTCTCTTGACGAAGACAAGGCATTAGAGCATGTTGCAATCTAAAACTTCCTAAAGACCTGCCTTTACTATTTTTCTACTATTGACTTTCATCTTATCATTGAGTTTGTTCTTCTAAACAAGTTTCGTTTCTTTAATGCAATTATTCTACAAAACTGTGATTGGATGAAAATGTTACAACTTTCAGAAAATGTTGCTCTTCTGAACAGGGAGGAGTGCCATTTTTCTTGTTGACAACCCCAAACCCAGATGAAGATGCAATTGAACCCTAGGTCTCTCTCATATGACAACCAAGAGATTTCACCAACTGAGCTAGCTCACACCTCAGTAAATATTGCTCTGCTAAATTTGTGTAGAAGAGACTTAATATTGGTAAAAAAACAAGTACAATACTTCATTGATGCTATTATTTCTATTGAGAGACGATGAACATTTTTTTATTTTATTTTTATATAAATAATATGGAACTCTTTTGCACTGGATGACTGTAGTAGCATGCGTGAACTGAACTCAAAGAATCTATCATATCCATGGAAAATATCCAAAGTAACCATCTGAGAGAGATGATCACTAAAGTTTAGTAGAAATCAATAAATACCTAAATTGGCTTCAAGAAATGGATAACTATTGTTGGCACATTTTATTTGGAAAAGTGAGAATCTGATAAGATGGTGTGACTCACAAAATCAATTTTAAAACTTTTATTCAAATAAAAACAACAAAGAAGTATGGGTTTTTATAAAACAAAATATTAGGAAGATAAACATTGCAGTCTCTTGAATAGGGCATAAAACCACTGAATGAAGGAGAGAATTCCAGTGATTTTAGAAGTAAAATGGATAGAAAGAGGAGAGCAAACTAAGAAATAGGAGTGGACTGCTCTAAAACTATTTTTAGTTTTAATCAAAATGTGGGAAAGGAAAACAATTAGAGAAACAAAAACCCTCCAACCAATTTTGCTGAATACAATGATTTAATTTAGTAAGAGCATCTTCAATCCTTCACCATTTCTTTCATCAAATTTAAAGTGCTAAAAAATCATCTCCAATCCTTTCATCAAATGTTCATCAAATCAAGAGTCATTTTTTTCCATCAAATTGAGAACTCATCAAATATAAGTATGATTAAAATTTAAAAAGATGAAGCATTGGAGTTTTTTTTTTTCATCAAATTTGATGAAAAGTGAAATTTGGGATAATTTGATAAAAGGATTGGAGTAGTTCATATCAAATCAATCTTTTTACTCAAAACAATCTTTTTACTCAAATTTGAAATCAAATTAGATGAAATAATTTATGAAGGGTTGGAAAATGCTTTTATATATGTATATGTAATTGAGTATATATTCTGTACAATGTTGAACATAAAATTCGATACTTTAAAGTTGTTTGCTCTTCTTCTATTTTCTCAGCAACCAAACAGATAATAGAGAGAGAGAGAGAGAGAGAGAGAGATCACCCTGCTAAGATAAAAATAGCGACAAACTCTTCATCATCGCTTGAAGAGCTCAACCCCTCATCCATCTCAGGAGGCTTATACTCCTCATCTTCCTCAACGATCTTTGCCTTCCCTTTCGGTTCGGTCTTCTTCACCGAACCCATTAACGAAGAAGCCATCTTTTGCAGCCCCAAAGCCTCCATTCTTGCTCTGTTACTTTCCATCCTCTTCATCCTCTGCTTCTCATACTCTGACATCTTCTGGGTGTCTCCATTGTTTGGGGTTTCGAGGTCTTCCGAACTGGAATTTGAATCGTATTCTTGAGTGTCAGAGTCTGAGAGATCGTCTCTGATCATTTTTCGCAAATGGGTTTCTGAATTCGGAGTTGGATTGTCGAACTGAAGTCTTTTTAGTGAAAGGGTTTCTCGGTTAGAAATTCGCGGGAATTTTGTAGATAATTAGGGTAATTCTTGCAAGGATTAAGAGTTTTATCTTTTCGTCCCTTTCAATACAAAGTTAAAATATACTCCGTATCAAAATATTAATACATTATCTTATTTTTTATTATCTTAAAATATTAATTTATTTTTAAAAATTAAATATAAAAATAATATAAATTTTTTATAGGAAAAATTAGTCTAAAGTCCTATCTCCCTTTTAGTAATGAAAGAGATTTACAATATTATTTTGTAATGTCTAAAGTTCCTTAATCCAACCCACATATATCACAGACAAATTTGACATATAAGAGAACTGCTTCCCCTACGTCTTCTCCACTACAGCTAGGGTTTCTTTATCATCTTCAGTCTCCTCCTCTTCCAAGCTCAACTTGATCTCCTGCTCATTGCCTCTTCGATCGAGCGTTCGCCAGTTTTTGTACTTCGTCGTGCTTTGCTGCTCTTCGAAGGCTAGAGGAATGGTGGAGATGGTGCAGCATAAAGAGTCTGTGGTGGCCGTCGCCGCCTCCAGTTCCGCAGTGGATCTTGGCCATTCACGTACATTTCTTAATGTCCAGACTGAGGAAGGTCAATTCTATCTGCACTGCCTTGATGCAGTACTCAATTTGTTAACTTAACGCATTGCTTTCGGATTGTTTATACTTCACTATATTCTCATTACAGTTAGTTTTATATATGATTATTTTTTGTGTATATGCATGTATATATGTGTTTATGTGATTAGACGAGCTTGTTGATTCTTAATTCTGTTTGATTGCTTGGTATTTTCTGTCAAATGAATATCTGGAATGCATAATTTTGTCATTAATTGTTTCTAGGAGTAATAATTGCAAGAAGTTAATAGTTTAGATTTACATTTGTAGCTAATGGTGTCTACATACAGTTGGTTGTCAGATTTCAAGTAATTCTGCTAGTTTTGCATGTTGAGGCGGCTGAAACAACAAAAGCTATGTTTCAAAAACAAACGTTCAATTTATAGAAATAAGAAAAAAACGAGTTCTCTTTAAACAGGGGGAAACAGATGCCCAAAATGATGCAAAAAGACACTATCCCAAAACAAATTAACATCCCCAAATTATTTTATAAAAAATCATTGCATTCTTTTCTAACCACATAAATACTATGCAAATCGACAACACTTTTGCCTTTTTCTTGCCTCCAAAGTTTCGGAAGTCAATTAAAAGCATATGAACCAAAAAAGCCAGAGCCAGCAAAAATAATTTGACAGCTATAGGCACAATATTGTTGAACAGTCTGGAAATTCAGAGAAATTCTCTGGATCAAATTTTCTCTGGAAATCCTATTCTTTGTTTTTTCCTCATTTTGAATTATGTCAGTTATTTACCATATGTTTGTATTTAGTATGTACATGCATTCACTTTGGGAAGACTTTGTAATTTTTGGGTTGGTGTTTATCGTCTTCCTAAGAATCTACAAATTTGGTGTAGCTTGTATTGTTTTTTTTCCAAGACCTCCTTCTCTGCAGAGAAATTTCAATTTTCTCTGGGTTGAACTTAGAGAAATTCTTTGGGAAGTTCATAATTTCTCTGGGTTGAAAGTAATTTTCTTTGGGTTTTGTAAATTTCTCTAGGTTGGAAGGGAATATTAAAAAAGTCCATTGTTGATCAGAGCTTTTACAAATATCTATGGATACTTTTTGAAAGCTGTTTTGAAAGATCTCTTTCTCTCTCTCAATTTACTTGATGAGTTAGGTTCTTCTTCAGCTCTTCTTCTGTGGTGGTAATACATCATAATCTGTGCTCTTTCTCAGATTCTCATCCAGAGAAATTTGGTGTTGGAGATGTGTAAAATTTCTCTGTGATGTGTCCAGAGAAATTTGGTGTTGGTCTAGAGAAATTTGAAATTTTCTCTGTGATGTGTCCAGAGAAATTTGGAATTTTTTCTGTGATTTGTCCAGAGAAATTCTCTGGATTGAATTTTCTCTGGATCGATATTGAGGGACCTTAGACATTATAAAAATATTGAGTGTCCTTTATACTATAAAATCTTAATATCAGGAACCTTAAAAAAAAAATTCCCTTTTTATTTTATTTTTTTATAAATTCATTAATAACATAAAAAGTATAATTATAACATTGATGTTCTTCCAAAAAATATACTATAAAAAAGTAATTCTAGAAAATTAATTTTTTTAAAATGTAATAATTATACTATCAAAAAAATTAAATTTTCTAAAAAAAATTATTATTTTAAAGCAGAGGGAGTACGTTATTTAAATCATTCTAAATTATTTTTAATTACACCAACGCCCTTTAATTATGATTTTTTTTGAGAATTGGGTTAGAAACTGATATTTTAATTGTTTTTAAAAAACGTGCAGTTAGAAATTGACATTTTAATTGCTTTTAAAAAACGTGCAAAAAAAAAATAAAAATAAAAAGGTAATGCAATTTAAAAAAAAGTTAATAACTCAAAAAAATTGATTTTTAGTCGTGTTATCAAAATAGGCAACATTTCTAAAAGAATAATATTAAAATAATAATGACAAACAAACAAATGTATACATATATGTGTTACTCAAGCTCATGTGTTATTTTAGTTATTTTAAGTATCGTTTCTCAATTATATATTTTAGTTAAAAAATTAAAAAATTATTATAAATTATCACATCATTCTCTTTTTATTTTTTTATATATTTTTTCGTAAAAAATTAAAAAAATACTAAAACAGTTTGTTCACAAACGATGTCTTAGTCTAGCTGAAAAAGTTGTGTTTAAAAATATAATTAGCTCATTTTTTTTATAATTAATTTGATAATTGTGAGAGAAATAATAAAATGATTAATATGATTTTGATATAATATTTTGTCTTTAACTAGTTTAACTTATTTTATCTTTATTAATTATTTTAGTCCAAATTCAACTTTTCAAACATGATCTCAAATGATAAAGTGTCCTATTTATCAAAGAGAATGGCTTTCCTCGAGTTCCAGATCCAACTAGAGGGTGCTATTGGGCTTGTAGAGCTCACCACATGTTCCATTTTGATAATCTTAACCGTTCAATGTGTAGAACTCGTCGAGTACTTTATATCTGTAAAAAATCAAGTTGATCGGATATTGATAGCTATTTCAGCGGATTAGATTTTTGTTAACCGTTTATTTTTTCATCGTCCATTTTTTTTTATGCAAAACTGATTTGATTACATAACTATCGATATTCGATCAACGTGATTTTTTACAGACACGTAGTACTCTACGAATTTTACATATTGAATGATTCATATTATTGAAACAGGACCTGTGATAGGCCTCCACGAGCCTAACAATACCCTCTAATTTGATCTAGAGCTGGTGGGAAGCCAGATCCTTTATCAAACTCATGATCTTGATTTTGAATTCCATACTCATCAAAATATGAGACGTAAACCCCAGAGATTTAGGAGTTGTTTGGAATATTTTAAAGAAGTGTACTTTTTGACTTTTTATTAAATATGAGTTGGGTTTGAAATGATGTGATAGATAGGTGATATGACTTAAATAGTGACTTTTTAACTTTTTGACTTTTTTAAGAAATGCCAAACATAGCCTTAATGAATATGATGATAAGCTATTCGATTATGTTGGTTGAAGTAGTTTGATATTATCAAATTTTTAATTTAATGTAAGAAGTGATTTATATGAAGTAGTAAGAATGTTTAAAAAATTACTATAAAATTTGGTGTGTGAGTGAATTTCTGACCACATTGCCAACTCAGTATTCAGCTGGAGAACACTGGCAAAATAGATGGCGCCTGATTGACCTGCAACAGAAAAAAGAGATTCTGGCGGTGGTTCGTCCACCAGGGGGTACTCCGATAATCAAGTCAGTTATCTCTCAAAGATAAATCAAGTGCTTAATTCACTGTTCAAAATATAAATTGCGTACCTTAGACCCATGGGGGTGTCTCTCTTTTTTATAGTTTACACAATCCTAGCCCCAATAGAAGTCTAGCTTCCATGGACTTTAGCTCAATGCTCATCTTGGACTCTCTGACGGATAAAGATAAACTCTCTAAGAGCTTTATCCTTATCTAAGCTGAAATCCTTCTTCATTCTAGGACTCTTGTCCCTTATCCGCTTATCCTGGATTTCGATATCTTCGGAGATCTCCTCGGCCTAGCCGAGATCACCTCGGCGTCACGAAGAGGACACGTGGCATCCCGGCTGACACGTCGACATCACCTCGGTCACGTGTTCGTACTCAGAAAATATATCCCCACAACTACCCCCTAGGTTCTATTACCTCGGCATCCTGAGGTGATGGAACCTATACCAGTTCTACCTTTTAGAACGTCGGCTAAGCTTGCTTCTTTATTCATTGCCGAAGTAAAAACTCGTTGACTCAGTTTAACCAAGACCTATAGTTTGCTCTTTATCAATTCTTTAGAACCACCACTCAGTTCTATTACCTCAGCCGAGATCATTCTCCAGGCCGGCATGTCTTCTTCAGAACATGAATTCCAAGAGCTCCTTCACGCGTATGAGCTGTTATGCATAGTAACTCAAACGTTTAGGACACGCGTCTACCCCTTACTAGATCGTACCTATTACGCGCCTGTAAGTCGAATTTTTCTCGCGTGCGCCGTCTGACGCATACGCTCTTTTAGGCACATTAATGGCCTCTTTGCTGCGGTTTTTGCGTTTTAACAAAACTTCCTTCCTCCCCCCGTCTTTTCACTTTTCACCATTGTTTCTGAAGCTTTTTCTCTCTCTGTTTTTTTTTCCAAAGATCTACCATTGTTCAAGCTTTCCTAGCTCTGGAACTTGCTGTATTCATCTCTTCCCGCGTGTTTTTCACCACTTCATCGCATTTGCAACCGCTGTTTGACTTCGGCGATCCTCACACCGATTTCACTTTGTCTGGTAAGCCACTGTTCCTCCTAGTTTCAGTTTCTGAGAAAGCTTTTCCTTATTATCTATTGTTATTGCTGTTCTGCTCAAGTTCTTGATTCATAAATCATGTATTTGAGCACATTACGATTTTGCTTTTGCCCAATTTATGTCTTGAATACACATATTGCTCACAAATTTGTTCACTGTTGCCACTGTTCTTGGCCTCACACCCTTGCACACACTTCATCGTAGTGTTCTTGATAGTTCATCATTGTTCTTAATTTTGAAACACATTCTTGTTTTCTATTTTCTGTGTTGTTTCCAGATTCTTGCCCTCAATCCTTGTTTCTATAGTTTTTAGGCTTGGGATTTGCCTTAGAACACACGAATCTTAGGGAAAACTGAAACGAACCCCCCTCTGATCCTCACGAATTCTTACCCCAGCGTGAATCTTAGGTTTTGCCGAGGTCTTCTGAATCTTTATTTCCAATTTGTACACTGTCTCCCTAAGCCGACGTCATGGGTATGTGGAGGCATAGGGTTGACACCCCGACCAAGTTAGAATACTTTAGGCGAGAGTTTTCCATCCCTGCCGACGTCCACCTGAGGTTGGCTGGGGAGGATGACTCTATCATGCCCACAACTAATTCTATGCCCTTCCCTGTTGTAGCTTTTATCGAGTGCGGACTTAGGCTTCCACTTGACATCCTATTACGTGAGATAATCCACTACTATAAGTTGAACCCAATGCATTTTGCCATCAACTCCTACCGAGTCATAAATGGTATAATAGCTTTAGCCAAACAGGAAAATGCTAGGGTTACCTTAGCCAACATCCAGTACTGCTACACCATGTGTGGCCTCAAAAAAGATACAGGCTATATTTACTACCTTAAATCGAGGTCCACAGAATACAAAATTGTTGCCGACCTCCCAGACTCCAACAAGGGAGCTGGGGATGATTACTTCATTACCTCGGGGAACTGGGAGTTCGCTCCAGACGAGGACCTCCACCTCTACCCTCTTCCTCGAACAGTTAAGGATGACAAGGGTAAAGACTTAGTTTTCCTCCCTAGAGTCCCTCCTCTTACTTTTTTAATCATCTCTCTTTTAATCTGTTTCTAATGTATGATTTTTTTTTTGCAGCTCTTCTCCAACCAGAAAAAGGCTTTCGCAAGTCCTTTTTCCCTAGCAAGGGTTTGAAGAAGCTACTGGATTTGCCAGTCCACAAACGTAGAACCCCTTTGGTCCTTAATTTCATCCCAACCTATAAATCAGTTCTCCCCGACATCCCAAAGAGGAAGAAAAGCCAATCTCCCCCTTCTGCCACAACTCCTCAAGCTGTCTTTACATCTCAGCTAGATCAAGGATCGACCTCTGATCCAGCAGAGCAGCCGTCAACCTCGGCTCCATATCTGATCCCACCATCTCAACGCCAACGCCGGCGACGAATTGTTTTGGCTGCCGAGATGGGCAGCCAGAAAGCAGTTGGTAAAGACCTCTTGGCTAACATCCCGGCCACTGTTGACGCTGTAGACGTCCCCGAACGTCCCGGGAGGGAAATCCCGTTCTCTTCATATGGGATCACTACAGTTCGGACTCAAAAGTCACGGTCCTGTATCTAATCTCGCAGAGTGCAATGCAAGACCGATGAATCATCAAAGAGTCCAAATCTGGCAAATCGTTTTTGAAAACAAATTTTTTGAAAGAAGTGCCAAACATGGACTGCTTTGCGAGATACAGAGTCGCCACCTAAATGTTTTGTTTTGAGAAATTTAGGAAACCCTGATTCGTTTGCCTAAGGCCACATGTTCATCATCACCGAAGTTGCCTCGGCTTGGGAACTTGGGTACGATTGGAGAAGGTCACTGCGTGAGCACCCCTGCTCGCTCGATCAAAGATCGGCCTCTACTAATCATGATATCTAGTTTTGAAAACATTATGTGTTCTTATTCCGGTTATTAGCCTAGATTTACTATGTGATGCGCACAGCATACAAGTATAGACTGGATCGCCTAAATTGGAACAAAACATTTCATGTTTGTTTATTTGAAAATGGTTTGATGGTGCTACTCGTAAGTAGGCTAAGACGTGGATTTGCCACCCTCAGGTGGGCTTAGAAAAAAATGATTTTGCCACTCTCAAGTGAGCTTAAAACTTACATTTAATGAATTGTTCCAATCCAAATAACCCAACCATCACCCACAGACATTTAGGCAGTTATATCACATAAGTAATTAGCCTCATGGTAAGCATGCTATTATGGCAGTCACTCACACACATGCAAGGATGCTAAAACATAAACACTTACCGAGTACTCCAAGCCAAAACAGAAGCTATGTTAGAAATCCATGCATGATCCTAACTATACAGAAATGCCTAATGCAACACATGTAAAAATGCAACTACAATAGGCTCGGCTATTCTAAGGATGGCATGTGAGATGCTATAACTAACAAGTATTCAACTTGGAATTGACATACAATGCAGTTAGTATGATACGCCGAGCCCGGTGCATGCAAGACAGATGAATGAATGCAAACATGCTATCATACTGTATGCTAATTGAAACATGCCCTAATCTAACCATCATAAGCTGGTAAATAAAAGGGAGAAAGACGTAGGGTTGGAAGACATACATCACACGCACACACATTTATTACAATTGCGCCCTCACTCAGAGGGTCCGAATAAATAATATACAGTCCGAACAAATAGTACACTCCGAATATATACAAAATCCTAATTAATTAACAAATTAATCTAGGAAAGTAGGTAAATTAGCACGCAAATCTATGGACCGCCTCAGCTATGTTCCGAATGATGAATGATGCATGCTTGAGTTGCCTTGCGCGGAAATCCATTGCGATGCCCCGGTTTGCCTCTGTTTGCAATTGTTCTCGAAATATTGTGCAAAGCTCCAGAAGGCTGCTAATTTCTGATTTGCTGCAACAGAGAGTAACAAAGGGGCATGGCAAAGTATTTTCACATATGTATGCATGACTACTCTTCAGGGAGTGTAGTCCTCGATCCTTGTGCCACTAATCACGCATCTCGATGCATGATGGCCGAGGAGTCGAATTGCACAACTCAATGTGAAATGAATGCACATGAAAACACAACAAGACCTAAACTCCATCATAGGTAATCCGGAGTGTCGGCGACAGGGAATTGAGACACGTTCCGTCACTCGGAGTACGAAACGTCCCTCGTTTCCCGTGCTTGGGCTAACTCCTATCCCAAACACGATACAAATGAGATGACATACACAATGCGACTAACATACAACCTAGCATACGCAATGCTATGAAATGGCATACACAATGCTCGATATAACATGGCATACACAATGCTCTAGCATACAACCTAGCACACGTAATGCTAAGGACTGAAATGGCATACACAATGCACGATGGACTTACACCAACATGAGTGGACCTCAGCCACACTCACATCAGTGGCTATTAGATGAAAATAAGACAACCGAAATGTGTGCACACATGCACGAATACCAAGGATCGAACCTAAGGCATCAAATGCCACTCTACCAAAGCATGACAAGGGATGAAAGATGGCGTACAAACATGCAATTTTCAGCACTGAAATATGATAAACAATGGTCCCGAAACATGGAAATATGGCACCCGATGCATGAAATAAGCCCCGAAACTCAAAGCTAGGCACATGTATTGAATTATAACTATGCAAAGCAAGCATTATTTGGCCATGAAGTACAAAGACAGAGCCAAGGCAGTCCCAAAACATGCACATTACTAGTTTAAAGCATGGCCAAAAAGTGCTAACATGATGGACTAAAATAGCATGCAAATTTGGCTAGCAAGCATGGTTTACATGGAAGGTCACTTCGTGAGCACCCCCGCTCGCCCGATCAAAGATCGGCCTCTACTAACCATGATATCTAGTTTTGAAAACATTATGCGTTCTTAATCCGATTATTAGCCTAGATTACTATGTAATGCGCACAGCATACAAGTATAGACTTGATCGCTTGAATTTGGAACGAAACATCTCATGTTTGTTTATTTGAAAATGGTTTGATGGTGCTACTCGTAAGTAGGCTAAGACGTGGATTTGCCGCCCTCGGGTGGGCTTAGAAAACAAGATGA
>NW_021026771.1:944167-1017734 GCF_004153795.1 Camellia sinensis
TCTTTCAAACAACTCACTCTTTTTCAATGAAAGAGTTTTCCTAAAAGCTAACTCTTTAAGAAAGTTTCTGACATAAAACTAAGGTCCAGTAGATTTTTCTACGTTTTTCTAGATTTTTTAAAAGTTAGTTGTAAAACAGGTTTGTCATGCACAATACTCAAAATAAGAAGATTGGTGAGATATGGGATAAAAACATACTAAATAATGTATCAATAACTCAAATTTTAGAGTGATGCTATGCCTTTGGAAATAATGTAAGATATGGGGAAAAAATGTAGTTTTGCATCTATTAAGAGGAAAATATAAGTAGAAGAAGGATCAAAGCCCAACTCATCAACTTTGAACACATGAACACCATTACAACACATCTAAAAATATGATTTTAAATATCTAATAACATGTATTTGAAAAAAGAAATAGAAGGAGAGATGGTGACGTGGCTTACTTGTGTGCTAGATTGCTATGGCTTGGACAAAGTCTTCTCTTTGTTTCTTTCTTTCCCTTCAAGCTTACTCTTTCCTCCCCCTACCTCAGCCGTGTGTAGTGTGGGTGTGTGTTTGAGTATACAAATGCTAAGGGGGTGGTGATGTATTTATAGAAAATTTGGTGTAAAAAGTCCAAAATGCCCTTGGTTCCAAAGGAATTGAATAGTCTTTGGATTTAGTTGGAATGTAATGGAATGAGGCGTGATTAGCATCCTAATTTTGTACTTAAACAAGTTCTAGTTAGGGTTATCTTTAATTAGAACTAAGCTAGTGTCAAGTACAAGAAAAGTTCCCTAGATTTTGGGGTCCTAATCAAAAGTCTTCCCTAAATTTATGAATTTTGTTTCAAAAAGGACACTACAATGTTTATTTATAGGGTGGCTAGCCATGTGGTATAGATTTGAGGGACTTTTTTTAATTAATCCACTAACAAAGCCTTATATATATGTAGGTGATGAACAAGAAGGCATTGAGGCCTAGACGTGATGCCGATGTGTTTTTGGGTGCATTGCCGACATGTTTCGGATTAGCATTTTTGCACCATCTTGAAGATCATGCTTCTCGGCTTATTTTTCATTTGTACTTGTATATGTCGGCTTGAGAAGCCTTTTGGTCAAGATGTGTTTTGTATTTCATTTCCTTCTTGTATTTAAGTTGTAAGACTTTATAAAGATGTATGCCATTCCATTTGACTATGCACTGCTCTTACGGACCACTTGTATTTTAGATTATTGCTTCTGCACTTGTGAGCCCCGTATATTGTACTCTGATTGTGTGTGAATTTTGTAAGTCGGCCTTCGGTAATCTCGGATTACTGGCCATCACGGCACCAAACTACTAGGGGCGGTTTGGGGGCGTGACACCTAGCCATTTCCTTTCCCTTCCTTATCCAATCCTCTTTAGTGGGCAGATAACCCAAGCCAAAGGTATGGGGGTTGTGTGGCACTTCGGCCAATGCTACGACGCCCTTCCGGCCGCTCTTTCCCAATCCCATCCCGGGGATGTGTTGAAGCTTGTTCATGAGGTATACAAATTGAGCACTGACGTACATTCCCTCATTAACAGCCATGATGTTCTGCACAACTCGAGCCTCAGCTAAGGTAAAACCGGGCATAAACACATCCTCCATGCCGTGCTCAATTTCCAGGACTGGCGTAGACACCTCTGGCGGTGGATGGATCAATGAATTTCCAAAAACGATGCTTACTCCCTTCCCATGGGGGTATTTCACCATCTGATGCAAGGTGGATGACACTACTTTCACCTGGTGCAGCCATAGCCGCCCCAAGAGCATATTGAAAGTTGCCGGAACTTCTAAGACGTGGAAGTCTATCTCATGTTGTCCTGGCCCAACCTTGGTCTGAATATGACTTCTCGGCTTGTGTTGTCATACGCCCGAATTACCTGGGCTGTCGGCACAAAGTCCGCGTTCTTTAAATCGATGGCATACGCTGTCCTTGCCGAGCAGACATTGATGGCAGACCCCGTGTCTACAAGCACCACGGGTATCCATTTGTTTCTACATTTCACGGAGATGTAGAGTGGCCTGTTATGGTTCGCACCCTCAGGTGGTAACTCTTTGTCAGAGAAAGTCAATATCGGGGTAGCTCCTTCCGGAAAAACTAAGCCCACCAGCTGTTCGGGCGTGGTGTCTATAGAGAGCTTGGCCTTGTCCATGGCCGATAAGACAGCCTGTCTGTGTACTCGTGATGCCATAAGCAGTCCCCAAATGGAGATGTCTGCTTGCATCTTCTTTAACTGCTTCAGTACAGCCTCTTCTTCGATTTGCTTCTCTTTTTGTCTCTCAGCTTCCTTATCCTTCCCAGATGCCTCTGGCTGGTCTAGGTGCGGGGGCTTGAAATACCGCTCGTTTCTCGTCATATGATCGACCTCACCGATATACCAGGTATCGTCTGGCTGATTGCTTCCCCAATCCTCATCCGTGTGGGCAAGACATAAATCATCGTCCTCCCACCACATTCCGTCGGTAGCCGACAGACACTTGTCCGGCTCCGGTATGATTGTACGCGCAGTACCTTCAGCCCACATGCTCGCAGCATCTTCTGTCCTTGTGCCCACAGCACTTTCGGTCCCCTCATGGGCTTTAGCTTTCCTGATTCTCTCAGAATCCCAAAACCTTTCTTGTTCCACTTGTGTCGGTGCAGTTTGTTGTTTAGCTTTCCCTGCATTCATAATGCCCAAATCTTGAGCGAAATTTTTAGTACCGGCGCTCTCCGACAATACATTCTGATTTTCGGCCCTTCCGGCCACAATTGATATTCTCGCCCCTGCCAGGCCCTGTTCCAATTGAGATTCTTCGACGACGTCTGGTAGGTTATCAAGCCACCCAGTAGTCTCTGCCGATTCCTCATAATCAAACCAATTGACTGCCGCGTCTCCTGGATCTTGGTCGTTGAAAAACTGGAGGTTGGCCAAGTCCTCTTCCACAGCCGTCAAACCATCTGTCCCCTGCTCAAGTCCATCTCCTCGGATCACACATAGCTCTGCCCTCTCTAGTAATTCAATATTAGGCTCAAACTGGCCTGCTGGCAGAATGTAATCACTCGGATCGTAGGCTTCCCCAGCGATACTCCCAGACTGCTCAAACCCTGATTGAACAATTCCATTCTCCTCTGAAATCTCCTTTGTTCTGTCTTTGCCAGTCACCACCATTGGCTCGGGTTGGGTTCTGGAGATGTCCAATATGCACAAGGAGTCAGTGCAGTCAGGAAGGAGCACCTCCGGTTTAGGTAGGTGGGAAGGAGTGATATAGATGCTAGGATCGTAAGGCACGACCCCAGTCTAGATAAAGTTGACTCTTTTGGGAGGTGGAGCTTGGTTGTGTGTAGGGAGCGGGTTAGTTGTGACGTTGGGTTTTTCTGGAGGCAGGATTACCTGTTTGTCAATGAGATCTTGAATCTCATGACGCAGTCGGAAACATTGGTCACTGTCATGACCATGTTGTTGGTGATATGCGCAGTATTTGGCTGGGTTCTGAGAGGGGGGGAGTGGGTTTGGTAATGGCCTCGGCTCCAGGGGTTTTAGATGCCCTTTCTTGATTAATACCCCTAGAGCCTTGGATAGGGGCATATACAATGGGGTGAAGGTTCTTTGGCCTCTAGGTTGGTATTTGGTGGTCTGTGTATTGCTTCCGAATGCACCGGAGAAAGGTGTGGCTGCCATGGGTCTTGGAAGAGGAGGGGGAATGGTGGTGACCATGCTCACCTCCGAAGCTCTTGCAGTTGCAGCGCCACTTGGGCCTGCATTGTTGTTGCGGTTAAAGGTTCTTCTAGGCTGCTCTCTAGCTTAGTCAATCAGACCCTGTTTCATTGCATCTTCGATTTGTACCCCCATTTCATGTAGATCTGAAAAAGTGGGGAAGGGGAGCACAATCATTTTTTACATCAGTTTTGACTGGAGATTGCACACAATCATCTTGATTTGATCTTTGTCAGTAGGCCTCAGGGTTATCATTGAAGCCTTCGCCCCCTACCAAGTTACGAAATCCGAGAAGCTCTCATTAGGCTCCTGCCTTGTTGTTTCGAGATCTCAGGTCGTAATCTCGATTTGGGTATTGTAAGAGTATTGCGCGACAAAGGCCTCGGCCATTTCATCCCAATTCCGCTTGACATCATCCTCCAACTTCGCATACCAGATAGCGGCCACACCCGACAGGGTCCGGCCGAATAGTGAAAGCTTTTGCGGTCTGGTGAGGCCCATTGGCCGTAGTATATCTGAGAATAGCTGGAGATGTACCATGGGGTCCCCAGATCCGTCGAAGCGATCAATTTGCGGCATTTTAAACCTATCCGGCAGCGTCACAGCCACGTCGGTATATCTGTCCTCGATATCAGGGATAGCCTTTACCCCTTAGGATTTCTTGAACAACTTCTCGAGCTTGCTCAATTTCAGTGCTGTATGGTCTACCTCAAACTCAAAAGGAGAATCCAGTTGATTGACAGGTGTAGGTGCCTTAGATAGTTGAGGCAGAATTGGGGGCGGAGCTGGCCCCGTTGGTATGTCCATATCTGCCTGGACATTTGGTGCCTCCCCGGGTGCCGGGACTCCTGGTGGGGGAGAAACTGGGTATGAAGCAGATGCCCCGGTTTGTTGTTGCAACCTGGCAATTAACTCTGCCTGCGGGGCCATGATCTCGGCCTGTTGTTTGGCAAATTCATCTCAGCAAACAGCATCTTGCTGCATGGCTCTCATGGTGTCCTGCATCTGGCGCATCATTTCTTCAACTCCTGTCGGTCCCGCCATACTGCCCTGATCTATCTGAACTACTGGCAGGTCTATCTCTATAGCAACAATTGGGATCTCAATCCGACTGTCCACTGATGGGGTGATCCACTGCTCTGGCAACCTCTGCTCGGGTACACTGCGTCTTCTCGACCTCCATCTGATAACCGGGGGTAGGGAATGATACACTGGCTGTCGGTCAACCAGATCCTCAGATCGATTGAGTCGGTGACCTCTTGTCCAGGGTGCTTGGGGAATATCTGCTTGGTATGAAGCAATTGTGCTAAAACTGCCCCCTAGCAAAAAGATAAATAAAGCAATAAGGAAATAAATAACCAGACAAACGGACAGCATAATGGCTTAAAATAAACACACAACACACAGTTGAGCATAACAACACACAGTCGATAAGCTGAATACACGCTGTCCTCAAACACTGATTTATTATCCCCGGATCACTGTCCCTGAAAACTGAATCTGATACCCGCAGATAACTGATTCTTAAACACTGAGCTAGTACCCGCAGGCCTGATGCCCAAACTCGCAAACTGATACATGTATTCCCTGTAGAGACGCATTCTAAAAGCACATAACAGATAAGTGAGAGCCAAAACACCCCTATGTTGGGGTAGGGTTTCCCGGTCCTATTTCGTCAGGAGCTAGGGTTTCACTATGCACGCAGCGGTTTCAAACAACCTATCGGGTAAGCAACCTGTCCTAGCTTGGAATGGTCACTATGGATCCGAATATGCACTAGGTCGAATGGTCAAAAGGGTGCCCCGGTAAAACCGGGGTTTGTGTTCCCATACTGGCAGAGCCCGTAACCGGTAAGCCTTATGGCACGCAGCCTCTGGCAAACCGCTTAGGAATAGCAGATGGCAAACACGGTGTCCTAGGCGCACCAATGCAAATGCAATGCAAAGAAACACATAAGTGTAGTCAAAACAAGATATCATGAGTTCAAGTCAAGTTCTCTAAGTCCCCAGCAGAGTCGCCAGAAACTGTAGACGTCCCCGAACGTCCCAGGAGGGAAATCCCGTTCTCTTCATATGGGCTCACTACAGTTTGGACTCAAAAGTCACGGTCTTGTATCTAATCTCGCAGAGTGCAATGCAAGACTGATGAATCATCAAAGAGTCCAAATCTAGCAAATCGTTTTTAAAAAAAGATTTTTTGAAAGAAGTGTCCAATATGGACTACTTTGCCAGATATAGAGTCGCCACCTAAATGTTTTGTTTTGGGAAATTTAGGAAACCCTGATTCGTTTGCTTAAGGCCACGTGTCCGTCATCACCAAAGTTGCCTCGGCTCGGGAACTTGGGTACGATTGGGGAAGGTCACTGTGTGAGCACCCCCGCTCGCCCGATCAAAGATTGGCATCTACTAACCATGATATCTAGTTTTGAAAACATTATGCGTTCTTATTCCGGTTATTAACCTACATTTACTATGTGATGCGCACAACATACAAGTATAGACTAGATCGCCTGAATTGGAACAAAACGTTTCATGTTTGTTTATTTGAAAATGGTTTGATGGTGCTACTCGTAAGTAGGCTAAGACGTGGATTTGCCACCCTCGGGTGGGCTTAGAAAAAAATGATTTTGCCACTCTCAAGTGGGCTTAAAACTCGCATTTAATGAATTGTTCCAATCCAAATAACCCAACCTTCACCCACAGGCATTCAGGCAGTTATATCACATAAGCAATTAGCCTCATGGTAAGCATGTTATCATGACAGTCACTCACACACATGTAAGGATGCTAAAACATAAACACTTATCGAGGACTCCATGCCAAAACATAAGCTATGTTAGAAATCCATGCATGATCCTAACTATACAGAAATGCCTAATGCAACATATGCAAAAATGCAACTACAATAGGCTCGGCTATTCTAAGGATGGCATGTGAGATGCTATAACTAACAAGTATTCAACTTGGAATTGACATACAATGCAGTTAGTATGATGCGCCGAGCCCGGTGCATGCAAGACAGACGAATGAATACAAACATGCTATCATACTGTATGCTAGTTGAAATATGCCATAATCTAACCATCATAACCTGGTAAATAAAAGGGAGAAAGACGTGGGGTTGGAAGACATACATCACACGCACGCACACTTATTATAATTGCGCCCTCACTCAGAGGGTCCGAATAAATAATATACAGTCCGAACAAATAGTACAGTCCGAATAAATACAAAATCCTAATTAATTAACAAATTAATATAGGAAAGCAGGTAAATTAGCACGCAAATCCATGGACCGCCTCAGTTCTGTTCCGAATGATGAATGATGCATGCTTGAGTTGCCTTGCGCGGAAATCCATTGCAATGCCCCGGTTTGCCTCTGTTTGCAATTGTTCTCGAAATATTGTGCAAAGCTCCAGAAGGCTGCTAATTTCTGATTTGCTGCAATAGAGAGCAACAAAGGGGCATGGCAAAGTATTTTCACATATGTATGCATGACTACTCTTCAGGGAGTGTAGTCCTCGATCCTCGTGCCACCAATCACGCATCTCGATGCATGATGGCCGAGGAGTCGAATTGCTCGACTCAATGTGAAATGAATGCACATGAAAACACAACAAGACCTAAACTCCATCATGGGTAATCCGGAGTATCGGCAATAAGGAATTGAGACACGTTCCGTCACTCGGAGTACGAAACGTCCCTCGTTTCCCGTGCTTAGGCTAACTCCTATCCCAAACACGATACAAATGAGATGGCATACATAATGCGACTAACATACAACCTAGCATACGCAATGCTATGAAATGGCATACACAATGCTCGATGTAACATGGCATACACAATGCTCTAACATACAACCTAGCACACGCAATGCTAAGGACTGAAATGGCATACACAATGCATGATGGACTTACACCAACACGAGTGGACCTCAGCCACACTCACATCAGTGGCCATTAGATGAAAATGAGACAACCGAAATGTGTGCACACATGCACGAATACCAAGGACCGAACCTAAGGCATCAAATGCCACTCTACCAAAGCATGACAAGGGATGAAAGATGGCATACAAACATGCAATTTCCAGTACTGAAATATGATAAACAATGGTCCTGAAACATGAAAATATGGCACCAGATGCATGAAATAAGCCCCGAAACTCAAAGCTAGGCACATGTATTGAATTATAACTATGCAAAGCAAGCATTATTTGGCCATAAAGTACAAAGATAGAGCCAAGGCAGTCCCAAAACATGCACATTTCTAGTTTAAAGCATGGCCAAAAAGTGCTAACATGATGGACTAAAATAGCATGCAAATTTGGCTAGCAAGCATGGTTTACATGGCATGTATATAAAGCGTATGAGAACTCATCAAACCAGCCAAAACAATGAATAAAACATGACAAAATATGTCTAAATAACCACTGAAATGCAGCCAACATGTGCGAAAATGATGAGCTCCTTTGAAAGGGCATGCAAGGGGTTACTCAACACATATATGATGGACACTTCGCATAGCAAAACCAACTCTGGAAATCAAATATGACAGCCGTAAAACTCACCAAAAAGGGCCTGAAATTGACCAATAAAGCATACAATGAAAGGTCCTCTTGAAAGGCCTTGAGGAGGGTTGTTCCACACATGCATGAGGGACATAAAATATGGCCAAAACGGCCTTGGAAAGAGCTAAGGAAGACCTCAAAACTCTCAGAATGAGGCCTAAAACATGACTTCAAAGCATGCAAAAAGGGGTCCCTTTGGAAGGCCAACAAGACCACCAAACATGACAAGGAGAGAGGGGGTCACTCCGCTCTGATTTTGGCTCTCAAAACTACATCTAAACCACTGAAAATCCACTAGATTTTAGTGGCTAAGAGGTCAAACTATGGCCAATGCAAGTGCTCTAATGCCTAGCCCTAATCATGAAGAGATGAAGCATACATAGGGGGAAGATGACCCCAAACAGAAAAGAGACCTTAACCAAACTTGAAGAGAAGTTTAAAACAAGATCTTTTTCAGTTTATGACAAATCTCAAAAATGTTCACAAGTAAGGCTAAAATATGATGCAAAAAAAAAAGCCCTAAAATAGAGATAGAGGGTAAGGGGAAGTAGATGACCTTAAATAGCAAAGTACCCTAAAACAAAGTTGAAGAGGAGCTCAAAATAAGACACTTTACAGTTTAGGTCGAGGCCCAAAGATGCTTGCAAATGGGGCTAAGTAATGAAGCAAAATAAGGCTAGAAAAGGGGAAATGAAGACTTACCGTTGTAGAGCCGACCTCCAGCAGCTTCTGGACCAAGTTGGTGAGCTTTCAACCTCTATAAATGACCTCCAAGGTACTGGAATGAATGAGGGAGGTGGTAGGTTAAGAGGTGTAGGGTAAAATGGCCAAGAATATGAGTGTTTTGAGGCTTGAAGTATAGAGATAGAGGGTTGTATGTATATTTCCAGCCAAAAGCTTTTAACCCTTGAAAATGGAGGTGAAGGGTTGATTATATAGAGGGAGGAGGCCATGGCTTCTTGGCGAAGCCAAGAGAGAGGCTCAAAGCTTCTAAAGGAAGCTTGACCAAAGGGGTCAAGCTTCTTGAAGAAGTTAGACAAAAAAGGGTCAAACTTCTTGAGGAAACTTGACCAAATGGGCCAATTCCTCTTTGAAGCCAAGCAAAGGGGTGAAAACCAACTTAAAAGGGGCCAAAACAAGGACAAAACCCTCGGACAGTGGGTCAAGTGTAAAACAGCTGGCACAGTTGGAACACACTCAGAGAGACAAAACTGGCCGACCAGTTCAAAAGGGTTAGGGTGGTCGGCCGACCACCTCCCTTGGTCGGCCGACCAGGGTCAAAAGGTTTGAGCAAAATTGCTGGTCGGCCTACCCAGAAAGGTGGCCTCCCAGATGAGTAGAACACAACCCTGTGGTGAAAAACCAGAAAATGTGACCTAGAAGAGAGAAAAACCAGCTTTTTAGAGGGGTTCAAAAGGGTCAAGAGTAATTACTGGTCGGCCTACCCATATTGGTGGCCTCCCAGATGAGCACAACATAATGATAGTAAGAAAAGGCAGAAATTGTGGCTCAAAAGTGAGAAAAACCAACTTTTTGTCAGAAAAATCGGCTTTATGAGAGAAAAATAGAAAACTGGTTTTTCAGGGAAAAAGGTGGCCTCCCACCATACTACCACCTCCCTAGCAATGAAAATAGGGTCCCTACCAAAAATGGACCAAGACAGATGCAAAACGAGGGTTCGGGGGCCAAAATGCGTAGTCTGGGGCTCCGAAAACAGGCTGTTAGGCACCGGAAGTGACGTATGACCACGAAGGTGGTCTCCTGGGCCACAGTGTCCCTCTAAAGGGAGGAAATAGGGTGTGTGCCAAAAACCGAAGCAAACAGAAGTGGTTAAGCGGTCCCGAACTGAGGCACACGGCCGATGGCTCCGAAAATCGGAAACTGGGCTCCAAACGTGAAAAATGGCCTACGACCATGAAACGTAGCCTACGGCCATTGAGAGATGGTCTACGAGACCTCTTCCTCCCTTCGGGAAGAGAAAATAGAGAAAACAGGACCTGGTTCACAAACCGAGGCAAAGCACAAAAGAGCCTCGAAGTCCGGAGGCAAGGCTCACAGTCGAAACTCCGTAACCTCAGAACGAGCACAATATGCAACATCACCAAGCGCTCAGTCGGTGACATCTGAGTCTTAAGGTCGGTCAAAAATGGAGTGTCTACAGACGCTAAACCAGCACCATCTCAGCCAAAGCCGAAACAAAAAAGGATAAAGAAGGCTTAGCCTAAGACAACGGTGACTCACATTGATACTGAGGACACCTTGCCAATTTCCAAATTGGCTTCGAGCGAGAAAACCCTTCTGCTGCCGAGAAGAGGCCCGTCGAGGCCCAACTGTCCGAATCCACTCGGTCAAAAAGGCCGAGGTCTGAATCTGCAACTGGTTCAGGCTCCATGAAGTCTGGTTCCCCTTGGGCCCCCCAAATTACACTGGAGGATAGGTCAGTCAGAGCTGGCGATAGTGCCGATGACTTTAATGTCGGCGTTGCTCTTAGTATCACTTTATGCCTCCCTGGAGATCTCGACCGAAACGCCGAGATGAGCGAGTATGAAAACTTTGCTCTGATGCTCCAGCGCTCTGTTCAAGTAAGTCTTCACACTTGGTGTCTTTCTTTTCTTCCTTATACTTAGAAAATTTTTCTAATAACTTTTGTTTTGTCTATTTTCTTTAGGCAATCCAGCACGCTCACTCCTTCTCAATGCAATCTTTTGAGACAAGGAAGGCGTTGGCCGACAAGACTAGGGAGGCTACTAGTCTGCAGAAGACCAACAAAAACTTACAATAAAAAATGAAGACTTTGGCAGACCAGGCCGAGGCTGTTGTCAAAGCTAAGGATGATGCCGAGGAAAAAACAGAGGCTGCTGAGGCTACTAAAAAAGTTCTTGAGGCCTAGAGAAAAGAGGCCGAAGCCCAGAAGGAGCTGCATGATGCCTTGGCCATAAAGGACGCTGAGCTCAAGGCTACCGATGAGAAGGGATACAATGAGGGGGTGGCCGACGTCACGGCGGATTACGAGAAACAGGTGAAGCAGGCATGCAACAAAGGTTTCACCCTTGGTTGGATGACTTTGCTGAAAAAGCTTGAAATCTCTGAGGACTCCCCCCTCAGGAACACCGACGTCCTTTCTCTTCCATTCCCCCCAACTCCAACCCAATCCGACGACGATTCTGAGTCTGAGGATGAGGCTTTGGTGAGGAAGTCAAAGGAAGCCGCTGGGGCCAAGTCCCCTACTCCAAATGAGCAAGTCCTGGACTTGACTCAAGACGAGGAGGGTGAGGAGGTTCCCAAGGATGCAACTCCTGAGAAGGCATCATCGGACGTGCCTCTCGCCGACAAAAGCCTCGATCAAACCCTTCAAGAAATAGATGCCGAGCTCGCGGCTGAGAAGGCTGCCGAGATGTCCTCCCAGCAGTCTCCTGAACTTCAAACCCAACCCTCTAGTGTTGCCGAGGAGTCTTAATTTTGATGTCATTTTCCTTTGTATTTTGTACTTTTTGTTTTTCCCTTTTTTTGAACAATTGTAAGCCTTGGCCGACATGTCATCTTTTGAATGTTAATACAATTTCCTTTCCTGAATGCTTGTATCTTTGTCTTCTTTTTATTGCTCTTGTATGATTCCATACTTAGCGTATTTCGCATATCTTCAATGCACACTTTAACTGTGTAATTTTCTCGGGGTGAAATACCTCGCACATCTTCAATGCACACTTTAATATTGGCAAGTACATAAGTATTCAGTTTAGTACAACCTCGGCCTTAACTTGTAAATTTTTCACAAATTTCAACAAGTATTAGACATAACCTTAGTTTAACTTCAACTTGTAAATTTTTCACAAATTTCAACAAGTGTTAAACATCATCTCGGTTTAATTTCAACTTGTAAATTTTTTGCAAATTTCAACAAGTGTTAAGCATAATCTCGGTTTAACTTCAACTTGTAAATTTTTCACAAATTTCAACAAGTGTTAAACATCATCTCGGTTTAACTTCAACTTGTAAATTTTTTACAAATTTCAACAAGTGTTAAACATGACCTCAGTTTAACTTCAACTTGTAAATTTTTCACAAATTTCAACAAGTGTTAAACATCATCTCAGCTTAACTTTAACTTGTAAATTTTTCACAAATTTCAACAAGTGTTAAACATCATCTCGGTTTAACTTCAACTTGTAATTTTTTCTCAAATTTCAACAAGTGTTAAACATGACCTCGGTTTAACTTCAACTTGTAAATTTTTTAATATTTCAACAAGTGTTAAACATGATCTCGGTTTAACTTCAACTTGTAATTTTTTCTCAAATTTCAACAAGTGTTAAAAATGACCTCGGTTTAACTTCAACTTGTAAATTTTTTAAAATTTCAACAAGTGTTAAACATGATCTCGGTTTAACTTCAACTTGTAAATTTTTTAAAATTTCAACAAGTGTTAAACATGATCTTGGTCTAACTTCAACTTGTAAATTTTTCACAAATTTCAACAAGTGTTAAACATGATCTCGATTTAACTTCAACTTGTAAATTTTTCTCAAATTTCAACAAGTGTTAAACATGACCTCGGTTTAACTTCAACTTGTAAATTTTTCACAAATTTCAACAAGTGTTAAACGTGATCTTGGTCTAACTTCAACTTGTAAATTTTTCTCAATTTCAACAAGTGTTAAACTAATTTTAGCTTGTATATTCTATCTTTCCAGGAGTCATTTTCCAACTCTTTGCCCCCTAATGTGAACTTAAGTTCCACTTGGATTTTCATTATGCATGTATTCCAGAAACATTGTCAAGTATCTTTATCAGTCACAAGTGTAAAAAATCAAGCTAGAATTTTATTTATTACTTCGGCTAATAACAAAGAACATGATAATCTAATGATAAAAAAATTTCAGATTGCAAGTATTCCAAGGCCTTGGCAACTCTTTGCCCTCATTATTTTCAAGCCGATATGCCCCATTGCCTAGTACCGAGACGATTCTATAGGGTCCCTCCCAATTTGGGCCAAGCTTGCCCTCTCTGGGATCCTTCTTGTTGCCGACAACCTTTCTCAAGACGTGGTCTCCGATTTGAAACTCCTTTGGGTTGACCTTCTTATTGTAAGCCCTGGAAAGCTGCTGCTGGTAGGCCGCCAGCTGAATTGCAGCTTTCTCCCTTCTTTCTTCTATCAGATCCAGATCTCGGGCTAATAATACCTCATTGGTCCCATTTTCTACTCCTTGGGTTCTGATTCTTGGGATGCCAACTTCTAGAGGAATGACTGCTTCTGTGCCATAAGCCATGGCAAATGGGGATTCTCCAGTTGATCTTCTCGGCGTAGTCCGATATGCCCAGAGTACACTTGGCAATTTGTCTACCCACTTTCCTTTTGCTGCCTGCAACCTCTTCTTTATCCCATCCAAGATAACTTTGTTGGATGCTTCTACTTGTCCATTTCTTTGAGGAAAGCTTGGGGTTGAAAAGTAATTCTTGATTTTGAACTTTGCGCAGAAGCTCTTAATTAGCTTACTATTGCTCTTGGGATCCCGAACCGGGTGATGATGTTCTTCCATATAAAGCTCTTCACATCCACATCTCGAATCTTGGCAAGGCGTTCAGCTTCTATCCACTTGGTGAAGTAATCTGTTGCCACCAGCATGTACTTCTTTTGTCCAGTTGCTTGGGGCAGTTGTCCAACAAGATCCATGCCCCATTGGGCAAACGACCAAGGACTGGATACAGGGTTTAGGTCTGCTGCTGGTTAGTGTATCAAAGGTGCAAACCTTTGGCACTTTTCACACTTCTTGACATAGGCTTCTGCATCTTTCTACATGTAGGGCTACCAATATCACTGGGTAATGGCCCTATGAGCTAGTGATCTGCCCCCACCGTGGCTTCCACAAATTTCTTCATGTATTTCATATAAAAAATCTTCAACTTGTGAAGAATGTACACACCTCAAAAGGGGTCCAGTGAAAGATCTTCTGCAGAGATGTCTCTCTGCTGTCAGACTGAATCTTGCCGACTTCAATCTAATCTTGTGTGCCTCTTTGTGGTTATTTGGCAGTTTTTCTTCTTTTAGGAATGCTACAATTGCATCCATCCAGCTTGGTCCCATGTCCACACACATTGCTTCACGCTTCGTGGTCAATGGTTCGATGCTTGGGCCCGACAAGTAGTCAACCATTATTATCCTTGCTTTTCTAGGTTGTATTGCACTGGCCAGGTTGGCCAGGGCATCGGCGTGACTGTTGTCATCTCGGTTAACCTGCTGTAGTCGGCAAATCTTAAACAAGGCCACCAACTTGCCTACTTCCTTTGCGTATGCTGACATACGTTCATCTCGGGTTGCGAACTCGCCTGTTGTCTGGTTGACTATAAGCTGAGAGTCACAGAAGACTATCACCTTATCTGCCTCTACTGCTACTGCCAATTTCAGTCCTGCAATCAATGTTCCATACTCTGCTTCATTGTTTGAGGCCTTGAACCCCAAACGGATGGATTGTTCTAATATCTGTCCATCTGGAGATACCAGTACTACTCCCGCCCCCGCTCCTTATCGGTTTGAACTCCCATCAATAAACAGTCGAAAGGAGTCGCCAATGTAAATGCTGCAGGGTCTTAGTTTTTTCTCTTTCCTTTGTTCCATTGCCCTTGGCTGGGCTCCTCCTTGCTTGTTTGGACATCGTTCACCTCGGCTCAACGGAGCCCGATGTACGATGGACTCTAGCGTGAACTCGGCCACGAAGTTGGCCAGAACTTGGCCTTTGATTGCTGTTCTGGGTCTGAACTCCAGGTCATACTAGCCCAAGGCCACTGCCCATCTGGCTATTTTGCCTCTCAGATCTCCTTGCTGCAACAAGGACTTCAAAGGGTGTTTAGTTAGTACCACAATTTTATGGGCTTGAAAGTAACGGTTCAACTTCTTTGAAGCCATTACTAAAGCCAGCACCAACTTCTCTAGGGGTAAGTACCTGGTTTTTGTGTCAGCTAGGGTTTTACTCACGTAGTAAACAGCCCTTTGTTCCCATTTTTCTTCTCAGATTACCATTGCGCTTACCGTATGTTTCGAAACTACCAAGTACAGGAACAGTTCCTCTCCAGGTTCTGGATTTGAAAAAACTGGAGCTGTTGTCAAATACTTCTTCAAGTCGGCCAAAGCGGCTTCGCACTCTTCGGTCCATAAGAAGTCTGTGGCTTTCTTCACTAAATTAAAGAAAGGTTTGCACTTGTCTGAG
The DNA here is from genome assembly GCF_004153795.1 of Camellia sinensis. Lineage (NCBI taxonomy): Eukaryota > Viridiplantae > Streptophyta > Magnoliopsida > Ericales > Theaceae > Camellia > Camellia sinensis. The sequence goes on from NW_021026771.1 coordinate 959,642, forward strand.
CTTCTGCTTATGAACCTATTCAGGGCTACAGTTCTTTCAGTCAGCATCTGCACCTGTTTTGCCGACGTCGGGCTCTTCAACTCTAGGATGGCCTTGATCTGATATGGGCTAGCCTCAATGCCCCTTCTGGTAACCAGGTATCCCAAGAACTTACCATATTCGACTCCAAATGCACACTTTGACGCATTGAGCCGGAGCCAATATGTTTTAAGGATGTCAAAGACTTCTTTTAGGTCGGCCAAATGACCTTCAGGTTCCCTGGTCTTCACGACCATATCATCGATATAAACTTCAACTGTTCTGCCAATCAGGTGTCTGAACATCTTGGTTACCAACCTTTAGTAGGTTGCTCCTGCGTTTTTCAACCCAAAAGGCATCACTCTATAGCAATATAGCACTTTTGGAGTGATAAACGCAGTCTTCTCCTTATCTGGGGGTACACGGCTATTTGATGGTACCCCATGTAGGCATTTAGGAAGCTCACTCTTCCATGTCCTGAAGTGGCATCCACCAGTTGGTCGATCTTGGGTAAAGGAAAACTGTCTTTGGGACAGGCCTTGTTTAGGCTGGTAAAGTCCACGCAAACCCTCCATTTACCGTTCTTTTTCTTTACCACCACTGTATTTGATAGCCATGTCGGGTAATTTACCTCTCGAATGGCTTTAGCTTCCAGAAGCCTGTCTACTTCCTCTTCCACTACTTCAACGTGCATCAATGTTGGTCTTCTTGTTCATTGGATTACAGGTTTGGCTGACCTATATACGTTTAGTTTATGGCAAGTGATCTCGGGGTCAACGCCAGGCATTTCGTAAGGTGTCCAGGCAAACACCTCAATGTTTGCTCTCAAGAAAGTCTCCAACTCTTTTTCCTCTTCTTCGGCTAAGCTCGAGTCGAGAAAGAAGAAGCGTTCATCATCCCCCTACTGGACGAGGATTTTCTTCAGTGCTTCTTCACTCTTCTTGACTGGCTCCTTGCCGACGTTATCTAGGACCTCCACGTCCTCGTCTTCGATTTCTGCCCTTCTGGCTCTCGTATGCTGGAAGTAGATTTCATTACTGCCATGGAGCAGTTCTTTGCCTGCAGTTGATCTCCTCTGACCTCCACTATCCCATGCTCTGTTGGGAACCGCAATAGTTGATGTAATGTTGAAAGAACAGCCCTCATTGCATACAACCATGGCCTTTCCAAGATAGCATTGTAAGGGGAGTGTGTGTCGATTATAGTGAACTCTGTCTTTATCTTCCTGGTGCCAGCCTGCACCTCCAAGCTTGCTGCTCCCAGTGGCCATGCCAGCGTTTCATTGAACCCGACCATTGGGCTATTGGATTGCTCCATATCGTCTGGGTGAAGGCCAAGCTCCTTGTAACACCTGACATACATAATGTCACATGAGCTACCTTGGTCCGCTTCACCTGGCACTCCCCAACCTGGAGGGATACTACCAGGGCATCGTTATGTGGATGCTATACCATCTCAAGGTCGGCTTCAGTAAAGGACACTATTGGTCCCTGGCACTCCTCGGCCCGATGTCGTTTCTCCCCGACCGGGTACACGTGCTGCAAGTGTTTTACCTTCTAGGTCTCTCCCCATATTTCATTTTCATTGACCTTCGAGTGAATTACATTAATTACCCGAGGTCCTTCTGCCTGCGGTTGTTGTGCTGGGGGGGTGGAACTGCTGGTGCTTAGAGCAATCTTGCCTGCTCTTCCCTTGTCCTGGCCTCATCTATAAGGTCCCTCAAGTGGCCTTGCCTCACCAGGTTTTCTAGGTGTATCTTCAGGGCTCTGTAACCCTGAGTCAGGTGCCCATCCTCATTATGGTAAGCACAATGCTTACCAAGGCTTCTTCCCATGAATTCTCTTAGCACCCTAGTTGGCGCTCTGAAATAGGGCTGGGATCGGATTTTATCCAAGACTTTGTGAATTGGGATTCGGAACACAGTTGTGACTGCCTGTGCAGCCCTCAGTCCTACCTCTTGCGTGTTAGACCCATTGTTACCTTGGCCTCGCTTCGACGAGCCGTTTCCTTTCTCTTGCTTTGTCTCCTTAGTTCCCGATGTGTCTTCCTTGCCTTTGGCATACTTCTCAATTTTGGCCATGAGCTTTTCCAAGCTTTTTGGCAATGTTTTTGCCAAAGACTTTCGTAGTGGACAGTCATCTTTTAGGCCGTTCTTGAAAGATACGACTACCACCTGTAGACGTCCCCGAACGCCCCGGGAGGATCAGTCCCGTTCTGTTCATATTGGGTTCACTACAGTTCAGGACTCTCAAATTGTCACGGTTCTTAATCTGAACCAAAGAGTCCAAATCTGACAAATCGTTTTGGAAAACAGATTTTTAGAAAAGAAGTGCCAAACATGGACTGCTTTGCCAGATACAGAGTCGCCACCTAAATATTTTATTTTGAGAAATTTAGGAAACCCTGACTCAGTGCCAAAGGCCACGTGTCCGTCATCACCAAAGTTGCCTCGGCTCGGAAACTTGTGTACGATTGGGGAAGGTCAGCTATGAGCACCCCCTCTTGCCCGATCAAAGATCGGCCTCTACTAACCGTGATATCTTGTTTTGAAAGCATTATGTGTTCCTATTCCGGTTATTAGCCTAGAATTACTATGTTATGCGTACAACAACCAAGTATAGACTAGATCACCTAATTTGAAACAAAGCATTGCATATCCGTTTGTTCGGAAAATGGTTTGAAATTTGCTACTCGCAAGTAGGCTAAAATACGGATTTCAACGAGTTGTTCCAACTCAAGCAATCCAACCTTCACCCACAGGCATTCAGGCAGTAATATCACATAAGCACATAGCCACATGGTAAGCATGCTGTCATGTTAACATTCACACTCATGCGAGATGCTAAAGCATAAATACTTACAGCGTACTTTGAGCCAAAACAAAGAACATGTTAGCAATCAAATGCATGATCCAAGTCCATGTTAAGTGGCTAATGCATCGCATACAAAATGCAACTAGAATAGGGTCGACTAATCCTAGGATGGTATGTGAAATACACAGATAGCATGTATTCAAGTTAGATTTGAAATACTATGCAGTTAGCATGATGCGCCGAACCCAGTGCATATAATACCGATGAATGAATGCACGCATGCATAGCACGAGGTATGCTAAATTAAATATGCCCTAAAACTAACCATCAAAAGCAGGTAAGTAGGAGAAAGAAATGGGGGTTAGAAGACATGCACACACGCACCCACGCTTATTACAAATTTGCCCTCACTCGGAGGGACCGAAAGAATAATACAGATCTAACTAACCTATAAGCTAATTAAATATTACAGACCACCTAATTAATTAACAAATCAATTAAGTAAAGAAAGTGATAAAAGGCCTCGGGAAGAGGGTCCAATGCATGCGCGCTCGGTTTCGCTCGGAAGTCTATTGCCATGTACAAGTTGCCTTTGTTTTCTCTGCTCTACTCCTCTGAGAATGGCACAATTCCCAAGGAACACTCTCTAGACATTGGGGAACACCACCGGCCATAAGAAATGGTCACCGGCCATGGGGAATGATCACCGGCCACTGGTTAAGCTCTCGACCATCCATACTTGGTCGGTCGGCACTAAAGATGGCCGGCCGGACAAAGCTTCCTGCAGAATCCTGTTTTGACAGCAGTAGAGGGCAAAACAAGGCATGACAATGCATTCCAAGCAAATGTGTGCACCAACACATCCCTTATCATGTTTATGACTCAAAGGGATATGGTTCTTGGTTCTCAGACTACCAATCGCGCATTTCAATGCGTGATAGGCCAAGGGACCAAGTGTGCCATTTTGATTTCAAATGTAATGCAATGCATATAAACATACAAGGGAGCCTTCAACCTTTATCATGGCTTGATCAAGAGGTGAGGCATGCATGCCAATGTAATGCAACTTAGGCATGTGAACTAGGCGTGCAATATGAACATGCAAGCAAGTAATGATGCTAGGCACACAACCTAAGGAATCAATCATGCAAGGCATGGAAAGACAAGCATACAAAATGTAATGTGGGCATGCAAGTAGGCAAGGCATGTGAGAACATGTTAGGCAACTTAACCAAGATAAATGCATGCCAAATGCAAAGCCACTTAAACATGCAACAACACATGATAAGCCAAGTATGCAATCAACACACAAGGTGAGCATGCCACAACATGCAAGAATGGACTTAGACTAATTTAGGCAGCCCTCAAACAAGCCTAAAACAGTGGCAACCATGCTCAAGGATGGAAGCCAAAATACATACAAATAGGCATGCATGCAAGGTCCAACACTTAGGCACGTAGGGACAACTTTTAAGCACACTTAAAAGAGGATAAACATGGACCAATGGCATGCATTATAAGCTCTGAAATTGCATGGAAAAGAGGTGCCAAACTGACCAATCAACACAAGCAAAGCATGCAAGCATGGCCAAAACTCAAGGCAAGCTAAAAGGGTATTGAACTACACTTAGCAAAATTAAACATGGTAGGATTTAAACAACTGAAGTCAGGGTTTTAGCATGTCAAAATGAACCCCGAGAACCACATAGATGGCATCTAAATGAGTTACACATGGAAGCATACAAGAAGCCGAACATGGAGCATAAGATGGCAACCTTATAAAGCATTAAAGGGACATCAAATGTAAGCATACAAGCATGCCATGAGGACTGAAATGACATGCTAAGCGGTTCCAAACCATTGAAATGATACAAGCAATGCATGCTCCACACTCACACACCCAAGGCCTACAAACCAAAATGCAAGGTGACTATACTAAGCATGTCATGGTCGACCAAATAAACCAAAAACAGAGCTTAAGCATGCTAAAACGAGCACAAAAGCTTCACAAAGCTAAGCCAAAAGCATGCTAAACAAGGCTCAAACCACAAGGCATGTTAAGGCAATCCATGGCATTACAAGACATGTATGCAAGGCAAGCATAGTGTGTCCAAACCAAGTAAAAACAGAGGTAATATATGGCAAAATACTACCAAATAATACTTAAGACATGGCCAACATGCACTTAGAAATGATACTCACACATGAGGCTATAATGGCCATTATTGAAGACAACAAGGAGAGGGGATGGCCCTCTCCTTCTTAGGACCTCAAGGCACCATCCTCACTACTGAAATCCCTCAAGATTTTAGTGGTGAGGAGGCCCAAACAAAGTGGTCCCGGAACTCACCAAAATAGCACAAAAATAGGGCCAAACAAGGCCTAAGAGGGGTCAAATAACCCTAAACAACAAAACACTCTTAAACAACTATTTAGAGCAAGCAAAAACAAGAATTTTATATGTTATAATCTAATCTCGAAAACAGGTGTAAGGTAGTCAAAAAAGCTATGCAAAAATGGGGAATAAAGGGCAAGAACACTCACCCTTGAAGAACACTTCCAAGATCACAAGACCAGACCTCTTCTTGGATCAAAACTAGCTTAAAAAGTTCAAGATCAACTCTCTAATGCCTCAGCAACTAAGGAAAGGTGTAATGGTAGGTGTTTGTGTGTAATAGTAAGAACAAACACACACTAATACACCAAAAGGAGGAAGAGATATAGAGATAGAGTATATGTAAACCCTAACCCTAAAACTCAGAGCTCTGGAGCTTTTTTTTGTCAACCCTAATGAAGGGAGAAGAGGCTCCCTCTTATAGAGTTCACTCTTGCAAAGCTTTTCAAGTAAGCTAGTTAAGAGGGAGATCCCTCCATACACGTGTATAGAGGGGAGCAAAATGTATGCCAGCTAGCACAGCTGGCATAAAAATATCTGCAAAAGCAGGTGAACAGTGGTCGGCCAGCCAAAAATGCAATTTGACCAAAATAGATGGCCGGTCGACCATCTAAAGTGCCGGTCGGCCAAACATTTGGCCGATGGCAACAAAACACAGCCGGTGGCCTCAAGCCATGGCCGGTGGAGTGTGGGGATGGCCAACAAGCCATTCCCTACCCTCCAAAGCAAAAACACAAGTGTTTAGTGCAAACCCAAACACAAAACAGTCGAGTCGAGAGATCCTGAGGCAAGGCGCGTAGCCGAGACCTCCGGGAACTCATGACGAACACAAACAAGGATGATCACCGAGTGTTCAAACGGTGACGTCCAAGTCTTGAGGACGGTCAAAAATGGGGTGTTTACACCACCTCTTGGTTGCACTCGGGTATTCGGTTGAACACCTCATAATACCTTTTTGCATAGGCCCTTAGGCCTTCATCCTTGCTGATTCTCAGAGCCATTAAAGCATCTACCCTTAATGGCTGTAGTTTGTTTGTCATGAACCTGGCCACAAACATCTCGGCCAGGCCTTCCCAGGTCTTCACACTTTCCTTTGGCAATTTGTGAAACCAATCTGATGCAATCTCCCCGAAGGATGAGGGGAATACCTTGCAGAGCAACGGCTCGTTCCTAGTGTATAGTGCCATCGAGTTTAGGTATAATCCAACGTGAAAGTTAGGGTCTGACTTTCCGTCATATATCTGGAACCTCGACATACTGAATCTTTTTGGGGCCTCAAATTTGTCCAACTCTACTAAGAATGGTGTTTTCGGTTTAACAGGGGAGGTTACCTCAGCATCTTGTTGCTCCCTCTTGAGGTAATCTCTCAAGTCTGCCTTTGTCCACCCAGGAGCTCGATTATCTCCTAATTTCAATCTTTTTGGTGCACTACTTTCAGCTTCATTGTGAGCCATCTTCGACCTTTCTTCATGAGTTGTGTCGAAGCACAACGCCTGCCTTTGAACATGCCGATGTTCTTTGGGGTCTGCCTCCTTGGTGCGATGTGTCATTCGAGATTCTTCCCTCCTCGACTGTCCTTGCCCGACCTCCCTTGAAGGCCGGTGAGAGTGTCTTTCGCTCCTGGTGTGCTGGGGGGCTATAGGGGTTGTTTTCTACCCTCCCTTCTGGGCATTGGCCGCCGGAATCGGCGTGTCCTACAGTGGGAATGGTGGCTGCATGACGTTGTTTTGCATCATAAAATTGACGACCGATTGCAGGTAGCCAATTTGTTTGCCATCCCTTTTACCTCTTCCTCCCTTCTCAGGCATCTATCATTCCATACCTGGAGGTCGTTCTCATTGTAATACCCGCTTCGGTTCGTTTTCTATGGTACGTTGCCATCCTGGCCAACGTTTTCCTTACCGTGATTCTGGTTCTGAGTCTCTTCGTTGCAACCATCTTCCTCCATGTTAGGGTCTACGTGTTTACCGTTCCTAGCAGGGATTTCGTCCCCCACCTTATCTTTCTGTCCATCACTGGTCATCTATTCTCCTTTCTTTCCCACAGACGGCGCCAAATTGTGAGTGAATTTCTGACCACACTGCCAACTCAGTATTCAGTTGGAGAACACTGGTAGAATAGATGGCTCCTGATTGACCTGCAACAAGAAGAAGAGATTCCGGCGGTGGTTCGTTCACCCGGGGGTACTCTGACGATCAAGTCAGTTATCTCTCAAAGATAAATCAAGTGCTTAATTCACTGTTCAGAATATAAATTGCGTACCTTAGACTCATGGGGGTGCCTCTCTTTTTATAGTTTACACAATCCTAGCCCCAATAGAAGCCTAGCTTCCATGGACTTTAGCTCAATGTTCATCTTGGACTCTGCAACGGATAAAGATAAACTCTCTAAGAGTTTTATCCTTATCTAAGCTGAGATCTTTCTTCATTCTAGGACTCTTGTCCTTTATCCGCTTATCCCGGATTCCGATATCTTCGAAGATCTTCTCGGCCTAGCCGAGATCACCTCGGCGTCACGAAGAGGACACGTGGCATCTCGCCTGATACGTCGGCGTCACCTCGGCTACGTGTTGGTACTCAGAAAATATATCCCCACATTTGGCATAAAAACAAATAAAAAGAGAAAGTAGAGTTATTCTATACTTTATCATTAACTTCTGTGGCTAAATTACACATGCTTCTCTTAAAATTTAATGAAATTACAGAAAATTTTCTTAAATCCCATGAGATTTGAATTTCAATTGCACTACGTTTTCCTAAAGATTTAATGAAATGTAGAAATTTTCCCAGAGGTTTAAAATGACAAAAATCCCTCTTAAGGTTAGTTTTCACTTACACTAATCTCAAGGAAGGGTTTTGGGTGTTTTGAAAAGATAATTAAAAATTGACTTTTTGACTTTTTTTAAATTTTTTTGAAAAAATATGTAAAAAATGTAAGAGATGATATGACCTAAAATCAGTTAAAACTTTTAACTCATTTTCCAAAAAAGGCCTCTCTCATTTTAAAAACTTCAGGAGAGGTTTCTACAATTTTATTAAATTTCAAAGGAGGTTAGTATAATTTACCAAACTTTTATTTAGGGTTGATGAAACAAACCATATTGCTGGATTTCGACTCATGTAATTATTTAAAAACATATTCGAGATTGACTTATTAATAGGTAAATATTCCATAATCCCAGAGTATAGACACGAAATATTGTGATTGGTGGAGAATGTGGATACATGGGATATTGTGTTGGGTAATTGAAGAATATAAGGGTCATATTGAATGATAATTGGCTACAGAGTACAGACACGTAGTATTCCGAAAACATTTTATAAAGTAAACAAATTAAACTTATTTTAAAAAATTTAACATAATTTTAATCTATTTAACATAATTTTAATCTTGTTAAATTTTCAAATCAAATTTTAACAATATCTATAACAATAATCAATAAAAGCAGCAAAACTTGCCTCTAACGTCAGTGTAGTGTGTCTAAGGTAGGTGAGATGCCAAATTCACCCACCCTTGATGAAGATTGCCCCACAAGGTATGCACTTTTTGGGGCTTCTTCAGCAAGCTCGGCGAAAGATGATCTTCTCAAACAAGCTGGCCTTCCTTCCTCCATAAGTTGTTCTATTTTAAGAGGATTGTTGGGTTGGCTTGATGCAAATTGCGTTGTCAATCTGGTTCAAGAAACAGATGAGGTATGCCATTTCTCAACTTCCATATTCCATTAGTTGTGCAATCAAATTCTTTTACTTCCATTATTATCCTATGGTTGCTTGATTGAGAACTGCCTTGGGCTCTTTGTGTTTGAGTTTGGTTTGTCATCACATTACATTGAATTGGATTAGTGGTCGTTGATTTTTCCTTTTTATACATTTGTTCTTTGCCATCCAACTATTTGATGCAATGCTTAAAGTAGCAAAAAATCATCGCAAAACCTATACGAAATTAATTTTCCCTTTTATTGTTGCTGCTGCTGGTATTCTTCTTTTGACGTGGAAATGGTTACTAGGCTCTTGTTTTTGCTTTGACAAAAATGTTCAAAACAACTTGACTCATGCTCCAGTCTTGTTTAGACTTGATACACAGTTTGTTTTCCCCTTGTATTCTTCCCTTTATGCAGCTTGCCTTCTTCACAACCTGAAAGGAGCAAGCATTGGAAGAACTGACGTGGGTAAATTAGTTTTCATTAGATTATGTTTTGAAGTTATTCATGCAACAGTGTGGTTGTGCACTTTCACTAAATATATATACACACACTAAAAAGTGTGTACCACCATATCACGGTGCTTAAAATGGGTATTTACTAATCAATAAAATCTAATAGATTTTGAACAAGCTACCTGAAACAAGCAAAGATACATCAATAAAAACTTGAACACTGATCAAAATGAATGAATCTAATACATTTTAAACACAAGCAGCCCGAAACAATCACAAACCCATCAATATAAACTCAAATACTAATCGAAATTAATGAATCTAATACATTTTTTGCCTGAAACAAGCCAAAAACCCACAAACATAAACTTGCTTTGCAAATTATTTTGGGTCATTTTTCAGCAGACTATTGGGTTTTTGTTTTATAATTCATTGATTCCAATATTTTTATTTACAGGTTTCCTCCAACTGCTGCCACTGTCAACTCCTCTCTACTGCTTGGTATCTGCAGTCTCCATATATGGTATTGAACCTATGCAATTTACAAACATGATTGCTATTTAAATTTGAAATCTTGGTTATGAAATTGAGAATCCAATCACAAAAATGGGATTTTTAGGCAAGTAGTCTACATGGTTGCCAATGTATTTGCATGGTGTGATGCGCGATGAGCTTATGAATATGATTGGTTTTTATGTACATTTGTTTCCTGAGTGTAGAGTGTAACAACCCTCACTTTGTCTCAGTCATGCTCATGTGAATTTGCATGATCCTTGTCTTGATTAAACTTGCATTTTTGCAGACCTTGATTTGTTTTATCTAAGTGTTGCTTGCATGCTTTGTCCCTTGCTTAGTGTGTGTTAAGCCGAGGTCATTTTAAGCCTAGGTCACACCTTTGAACCTCTTACACCTAGGACCATCTTGGAACCACTTTGGTTGACCTCCACCTTCACCCTGGCGTCTTGGCCAAGATGTCATCATCTAGGCCGAGATGTTACCATCTAGACATCCTAGATCTTTGACCTTTGCACCTAGTGATCTTGTTCCTGGACTGGTATGACCTAGACCGAGGTGTGGCACAGCTGGGCCAAGTGTTGTCCTTCCTAGCCGAGATCATTGAGACCTTACTTGCCGAAGCCTATGTCTTGACCCAAGGTCCTTACCTTGTTAGAGTGCTCTTGTCACTTTGCTTGTTGTATACACTTTGTCATGCACTTGTCTTGTCAATCAGCCACCCTTTTTGAGGGGAACCAACCAGTTGTTGCCACGTGCCTCAGCAGAAGGTTAAGTTAGCCAGCAGAGTGAGAAACTTATCATTTTGTCATATCTTTGTCCTAGAAGAGAGAGAGAAGCTCTAGGAAGAGAGGAAGAAAAGTTCTTAGAGAGAGAGCTAGATTCCAAGCTTGATCTTCACACCTTGAGCTGTTAGATCCGTGTTTTGAGGTTAGAATCTTGATATGCTCTTGCTGTTCTCCATGTTCGTCTAATCACATTGCATGATCTAGTATTATTCATGAGCCATGCATTGATTTAAAGCTTGTTTTAGAAAGAGAAAATGATGTTCTTGTGTTCTTGAAATAAAACCATGTTTTGATCCGAAAGTTTGTATCAAGATTCTTGTTTTGTGTTTATTTTCATAAGATCTTCGAGTCTGGGTACCCAGGTCCATGTTTTCGAACTCATCTCATGAAATCTCGGATTTTGAATAAAGAAGTTATGATTTTAGCATTCATGTTCTTCATGTTCTTCATGTTCATGTTCTTCATGCCCTTCAAGGGGGAAAACCCAGATTTCCAGACTCCATTTCCCTGAATGTGGTCATCGGGACTGCACCTCGGCCAAGAGGTGTGGGACCTCGGCCTAGACCTCGTTGGTGCCCAGCATGTTTTCTTGAGATGAGAAACAGTGTTTTAACTCCCAGCACATGTCTTGTCTTGCCTTGACTTGGCTTTGAAAGAAATGCCGAGATCATTTACACTCATGCAAAGCTTGTTTTAGGAATGCATTTCATATCCATTCTTGAACATCTCTTCTTGTCTTCTTAAAATGCATTCAATGGGATTTATTATGTACTTGTAGGCTTTGGATCCTTGCTTGTAATCCCCACAACCGAAGAGCTATGTGAGTGATATTTTTAATAAAGCTATGTTATAAAGTTTTGATAAAGCTTTGCTTTGTTTTAAAAAAGTGTTTGTTCAAGTATGAATGATTATCCCTAGTTTTGTATTAAGCATTATCTTGTTTTGATGACATTCTTGGAAAGTCCTTAGTGCTAGGGGACTATAATGCAACTAGTACCATTGTTTGAGATATCTCCCTTGCCACCGACGGCCTTGTGCGGGTGGGTTTGTCTAATCGATTCCTGGTCGATTATTCCCTTGTTTTGTTAGGAATGTCATCCCATGTATTATATTGATGCTAATAAGCATCCCTTGAAGCTTTGAAAGACTTGATAGATGAACTTGGTTCATCCCTTGATTTTGTACAAGCTATGATATGTATTGTTTGATAAAGATCTCGGATATCATTCATTTAAACCTTTATTAATTATATCATTCACTGAGTATCCAAGCTCACCCTCTCCTTATATATATGTAGGTGACGAGTAAGAAGGCGGTGACGCCTAGATGTGTTTTACAAGATGTTTTGGATTCATGTTTCGTATCATCTTGAATATTATGCTTCTTAGCTCTGTGTTACATGTCTTTGTATATGTCGACTTGAGAAGCCTTTTGATCAAGATGTAATATGTACTCGATTTTATTTTGTATTCAAGTTGCAAAACCATGTTAAGATGTATGTCATTTCATTTGATCTATGCACAGCTCTTATGGACTACTTAGATTTAAATTTATTACTTCCGCACATGTAAGCCCTATATGTATACTTTGATTGTGTGTGACTTTGTAAGTTGGCCTTTGGTAATCTCGGATTACTGGCCATCACGACACCATTCTACTAGGGGCGGAATGGGGTCGTGACATAGAGTGCTGTGGATACCGCGTTGGCAGAGTCCGAGTGTTATGGGCTGGCCGGCTCAGATGTTCGAATGTCCTGTTTCATTAACAAGGTTGATAGCTTTTCTTAACGCAATTGAACATGTAATTAGTCACACGTCAAATATATAAATATAGATGTATGTGTGTGCATACAAATATATGTGGTTTGTTTGGTGGTCTGACAACTGAGCATGGAATCTGTAGGCTTTAGTACATGTTGGTAGTGAACTTGCAAAGCTCGTCCTTGGTCGAGTTTCAACAGAAGTGGATGCTTGTCTTGCATTGTTAGGAAGGTATTGATTGTTGGAAAATTTGAATTTAAATTTACTCCAATGGTTGTATCTCTTGAGATGAAAGGGTGTGTCCTTTTGAAGGGTCATAACCGTTCTGAAGAGTCACATAAAAGTCTTTATATTCCATCTCCCTCACTTCATTTTGAGAAGAGAATTGTCATTTTTCTTCTTCACTTTGAATTTATTCTTCATATTTCCTGAGTCTAATTTTCCTATAAAGAGAGTACATACACATCGAAGTTCGCTAGGCTTGCAATAGTAGTGCTGCTAGTGCAAGACATTGATCGTTATATCCTGGGAGATAGACGTCCATTGAATCCTAAGCACCGGTGGGAGGACGAATCTGTCTTAAGATTGTTAGAAAAATTGCTTGAACTAAATAACAAGATGTAAACTGTTTTGTGAATATAATCACAATACTAATTTGTCTAAAATATAATTCGACTTTATAACTTGCTTTTGCAGTACAAAAAAAGAAATGATTAATACCGGGTGTGGCCACAACACTTTGTCAAATAACATTTCTTTAGCCATGATTAATTTCTTTTTGTTTACTGCAACCCTTAATTCCAATCTCAACATGGAATATAAATATCACTGTATAAATACATTTACATCTTATTTGTCATCCAGTATTGTGGACTATGTCGACAATTACCAAAGTGTCTTTCACCCATGAAATATTTTAACTCATATAATATTTCATTATGGAGTTATCAGTCACCATACCAATTTTAGTCATTATTCCAAAGAATAATCAGAATTCCTTTTATGTCAAAACACATAAGTTTACATTTTTATCAATACTTTGATAAATAATTGACAGCCATTTATATTACACCACATATCAAATTGATATTAATGACATCATAAATTGTCAACTCTACAACATATGTAGACATAGACAAGATTAACAAATCAAAGATAATCATAATTGTCCAATTAATCTCTCTTTGATAAATAATTGACAGCCATTTATATTACACCACATATCAAATTGATATTAATGAAATCATAAATTGTAGAACTGGAAACTTGTAGAACTGGAAACTTGCAGCATGAATAGATCTTACCATGATAAATATTTGTTTATGTAATGTTAGTTAGTCATCATTCGAATATATGATATTAAAAAAAAAAAAAAATGATTTGTTCAAATCACTTATGTTTTGTGCATTGTTTATTTGGAAAACAAATGGTGTTTTTGTGTAGATAATTGTTTGAAATTTACTTCCATGCACCTATGAATTTTGAAAACGGTTTCAAATTTTTTTTTTTTTAAAAAAAAACGTTGAGGGTGTGCCTGCAGTTCCCATCACTGCTTTAATCAGGGAAAAGTGCACACAATTGCAAAGTGCACGTTGACTTGCTTATTGATTCATGGAAAGAATAAGGACCCATACCTCTTTTTCAAAATCATGATTGGTGATAATTTTTTCAAATGTTTTGATATAGTTATATTTCTACAATTCCTTGTAAGTTATTTTAAAATACTGTTTCTCTAACACTTTGGTGTCGGTTCAAGAAGTTTTGGGTTTGGTCCCAACACCTTTACACCCCCATTCCCAAAATGTATGGTCACTGCATACTTCTTAATCTAAAAAAAAATACCTTGTTTCCAAGGGTCTGTTTAGGATGGGTGGTCTTTTGGGGTTTGGAAGTGTTGAGAATTGATGCTGCAATTTTATTTGTAAAATGTTTGAAGGTTATGTTTTGAGATTCGGTTTCCTTCAGAAATCTTCCCCTATGAGGAAGAAGATCCATATGATAGGAAGTGCCATATGACACTCCAAACAGCAGCAGTATACAATGGTCTCTCTAGATTGTAGTTTAATGGGTTGGCGCCACTGTTATGTTTATTTATTTTAAAATCCTTGTTTTGGATTTAAGAAAAGACCCACACGATTTAGTATACAATATTTGTGGAAGTTTCATAAATTCTGTTCTACTAAATTCTGATTCTAGTATTAATTTTTCAAAATACTGATTTTTGAGAACACAGTTGTTGCTAATATGATTTTCAACCTAAATACAAATTTTATTTTTATTTTTTCTGTGCATCGTTTCAGTCAAGCCGTATTTTCTGTTTCCATCTATTTGTTAATGTATGGAAAATAGAATTAGTTTTTTTTTTTTTTCTTTCCTTTGTGATATGAATTCTTATTCAGTGCTACTCATTTGCAAATATGATTGAATTGTTTTGTATCATAAGGCAGTTAAACTATTATGATTGGTTTATCAAACATATATAGTACTTTGATGTCGAATTATTATTTAATTTTGACAACTTATGGACATCATGTAGTCATGAAATTATTATGGAAAATTGTGTGATATATGTGTTAATTTTTTGACTGATTTATTTTCAGTGACCAGTCTGGGATTTAAATAATATTTTGTTTAAAAGTTTGTGAAATTTTAATTAATTTCTGATTGTGATGATGACATATCAATGGATCTTTTTTGAAATATTATATGTGTAATTTGATTGTGCTAGTAATATTCTTGTAACATCAAAGCAATCATTAACACTGAAAATTTAAACATGATATTTTCAATTAATTGAAAATAAATTGAGGAATCTTTTGTGTTGATTATTATTTGTTAATAATCAATTGAAAGTTATTTTTAAAGTAACTTCGAATTTTATGAGATAAGATGTCATCAATCTTTGTTTCACTTGTGTGGTAGAATTGGTTTAACCATGAACCATAATATTAATGTGGGAATTTATCTCTTGAATTAAAAGAGATAATTTAATTTTCTTTTGTTACAAATATTCTTGAATGAATAATGTATGAATTTATCAAAAATGAGTTATTATTTGTGACAGTGACACTTGTTTCGGCAATGAATCATGTTGTTTGTGCTAATTTATGTATTATCACAAATGTGGGGGAGAGAGATTAATTGGACAATTATGATTATCTTTGATTTGTTAATCTTGTCCATGTCTACATATGTTGTAGAGTTGACAATTTATGATGTCATTAATATCAATTTGATATGTGGTGTATTATAAATGGCTGTCAATTATTTATCAAAGTATTGATAAAAATGTAAACTTATGTGTTTTGACATAAAAGGAATTCTGATTATTCTTTGGAATAATGACTAAAATTGGTATGGTGACTGATAACTCCATAATGAAATATTATATGAGTTAAAATATTTCATGGGTGAAAGACACTTTGGTAATTGTCGACATAGTCAACAATACTGGATGACAAATAAGATGTAAATGTATTTATACAGTGATATTTATATTCCATGTTGAGATTGGAATTAAGGGTTGCAGTAAACAAAAAGAAATTAATCATGGCTAAAGAAATGTTATTTGACAAAGTGTTGTGGCCACACCCGGTATTAGTCATTTCTTTTTTGTACTGCAAAAGCAAGTTATAAAGTCGAATTATATTTTAGACAAATTAGTATTGTGATTTTATTCACAAAACAGTTTACATCTTGTTATTTAGTTCAAGCACGCCAATTAATGATATATTTTGATTTACCTCAAAATTGTGTGGGTGTATTAATATTTTTGTGCAGTTATACACCAGCAAGAGAAATTAAGTTTCCTTGGAATGCTTAAAATGTGGGGGTGCTTGAAGTATTTTACCAAAATAACGGTTCCGATTGTAGGTCCATAAAGAATCTCAATTCTTTCTATAGGACAAAATTGGAGTAGAAGCAAAAATGGTTTCATTAACTCCTAAAAAACAATTCTATGTTTATTATTTTAAATTTGAAAATGGGAGTGACATAGAGTAACAGTAAGTGCTGTGGATACCGCGTTGGCAGAGTCCGAGTGTTATGGGCTGGCCGGCTCAGATGTTCGAATGTCCTGTTTCATTAACGAGGTTGATAGCTTTTCTTAACGCAATTGAACATGTAATTAGTCACGCGTCAAATATATAAATATAGATGTATGTGTGTGCATACAAATATATGTGGTTTGTTTGGTGGTCTGACAACTGAGCATGGAATTTGTAGGCTTTAGTACATGTTGGTAGTGAACTTGCAAAGCTCGTCCTTGGTCGAGTTTCAACAGAAGTGGATGCTTGTCTTGCATTGTTAGGAAGGTATTGATTGTTGGAAAATTTGAATTTAAATTTACTCCAATGGTTGTATCTCTTGAGATGAAAGGGTGTGTCCTTTTGAAGGGTCATAACCGTTCTGAAGAGTCACATAAAAGTCTTTATATTCCATCTCCCTCACTTCATTTTGAGAAGAGAATTGTCATTTTTCTTCTTCACTTTGAATTTATTCTTCATATTTCCCGAGTCTAATTTTCCTATAAAGAGAGTACATACACATCGAAGTTTGCTAGGCTTGCAATAGTAGTGCTGCTAGTGCAAGACATTGATCGTTATATCCTGGGAGATAAACGTCCATTGAATCCTAAGCACCGGTGGGAGGACGAATCTGTCTTAAGGAGAGAGTGTCACACACTCGACTCGATCAGGTTTTATCTATTTAGTTTTATCACGTTATTGTATCGATTTATTTCAGTTTTGGGTTTGCCCAAAAATCGTTTGCATAATTTTAAATTATATTTTCCATATAGTTTGGTACTAATTTTTCTAACATTGATTTCTTCCAAGTGCGTGTTTTTTTGTTTCAATTTTTCATCGTGGTGTGTTCTATTGGCACCATTGGCAGGATGTGTTTGCTGCAGCTCTCATAAGTCTGTTCTTTGGCTGCTAATCATTCAATAGAAGAGCAAATTGAATCATATCCGCGATTCGGTATCTTATATATATTACTTAAAATCTGTATAATTTATTATTACAGACATTGTTGTTGCAACATTTTGTTATCTGCAGTTCTTCCCACCTCCAAATGATAGTAATGGTAGCTTCTTCATTTTTCTTTTTGGTAATTTAATTTTTCTTTCTGTTCCTTTTCAATGAACCTTATAAGTTTTATGTGCTTCAACGTCTTTGGAAAAATTATAAATAAAGTATGCGTTGCCATGAATCTTGACTTTCGTTTTTTCTTTCTAATTTCCTATTATTTTTTTAATAGCGGGGCAGGGAATTTATTTTAAGAATTCTTGAATGAGAACCTATAACTCGGCCATCCTGTGAATAGACCTCAAGTTTTGAGTACGAGTCGGCAACAAATGGGTCGACACAGGGATGCATTTATGCTTGTAAGCTGCTCATCAATGGATGGCATTGAATCTGGCACAAAAGTAATTTGTATGCGTTGGAATTTATTTTAGGTGTAGTTGTTTGTTCTAGCCAAATTAGGAGGCTTGGTGAATATTTTGTTTGGCTCTAATCTGGTCCTTTATAGAGTAGATAAATCATAGATATTTGTAATCAATCATTTATCACTTGTGGAGGAACAATCACCTTATTTGTTTTTAATTTTTTAAAAATTGAATTTTTTATTTTCATATTTTTTATTGTTTGTTTTAGTGACTTTTTTAATATTTTAAGCAAATTCACCATACTACTCATTTCTACAAGTATGGATTATTGAAAAAATAAGACACGCGTTTGGATATTTTCCTTCAATCTCGCTATATAACATATTTGACATAAATAGTTGAAGGATCTCGCTATATGACATATTTGACATAAATAGTTGAAGGAAATTCTTCGAAAGAGAGAATGGATTATGGAAGTGGGTGATTTGAACAATTGATTGGTCTATACATATATATCTTTATCCATTTGTCATATTAGATTTGATAATAAAATATATTTTCGTTCCAACTATTGTGTAAGCCTATATAAAGGAAGAGCATATTTTTTATTAAAAACATTTAACTAAACACATAAGAAGATCTGCTACTTACAACTTTGTGTAACAAGATTACCAACTTTGCCTATCAATTTTGCATAAAGAGCAACAATTCTAGACATAAAAATCTGTAAAATATCTAAAATTTTACATCAATATTTAAACTATGCGTTCACAATACCAGCTTTAAATATCAATCATAAATTTGTTTTTTTTTTCTTTTTTGATTTTATTTATGGGACCATAGAATTACTATTCTGTAAATGTTAAAACTACTTTTTTTTTGGTCGTTCAATAGTAAATAAATTCATAATTTGATCTCCAAAAAAATTTTAGACCGGTAAATGATTATTCATTCATTTACTTCATCATAATAATTCGAATAAACAAATCAAAATTAAATAACTTATTATTTAATTTGAATCCACTTATTTGAAATTATATTTTTATTAAAATACATATGACCACTTCCAGTGCTAAAAAAAATCAGAATATAAAAAAGTACTTTAATAATATTATTATAGTTTAATAAAGTTGTTCTTTCCTATTTTTGTTTTATTATCTTTCTTAGAAAGGAATGATGATTTTTAACTCATACATCCAGCAGACGAAAACAGACCACTCCACTCCACCTCACATCTCTCTCTCTCTCCATTAATGGCTGTTCCATTGTAATTCTCACAAACATGCTTGTGAATTACGCTTAGGACAACCCTACAATCACAACCCCAACACCAATTTTCAATGGCGTCTTATATAGAAATCAGTAGATGCAATCTCATCCCTCTCTCTCTCTCCTCTCTCTGCGCTTGCCACTCTCGTCGTCCTTCCTCTTCTTCTTCTCTCAAAACCCTAATTCTAACTCGACCCAATTCCTCTAATTTGAGACCCAGTCTGTTGTTCGATGGCTCCAGACGCGTTTTCAGGGTTCCCAGGGGCATTTCCGTGAACCGCCCCCGCGTAATCACCGCTGTGGCTAGTACCGAACCGGACCGACTCGACGAAGGGGAAACCAAAGAGGTAAATCCAATTCGACTGCCTGAGAATTGAGTAATTTTTGTGGGTTTGCTTACTTGAGGTTGATAAAATTCAGGAAAATTGGTTCTTTTTTGTTTGGTTGCCTAAAAAAATTGAACGAACGAAAAGAAAAGAAACGTTTTACGGTAATTTTAGTTCTGAACTGTGAAAGGCCAACTCAAACAAATTCTAATGAATGAAATTCAGCTGGTAGGTTTATTTGAGGAATTTTTCTGAGGAACCAAACAGAAGCTACTGAACCTGTAGTGTATATATCATTGTTGTTTCTTGCATATGGGCTTTAGCTATGTTAATAAATGCTCGTTATGTTTTTCTAACGTTGGGATGCAGGGTTGTGTTGTTTAAAATTTGAGATTGGTTTGGGAATGTTATTGTTAATATGCTCCTAAGTGATGAATTTGGTGTTGGAAGTTATTGGGGGATTGGGACAACATGGAATTTGGGAGTAGATGGAGAAACGTTGTGTAGATTTTGGAGAAGATAGAACACCGAACTCAAGACTGCCTAAGGTAACTAAGAACATAAGAAAGACATGTTTCCATTCTCTGAGTTCGAGAGGTTTCTTGTTGTTGAATATGGAATACAGGTTGGCATGCTGGTAGTAATGAATATTAATGTGGCTCTTTTTGGATTTTAAGGAAGGTATCAAGGGGAAAGCATGTGATGGGTATAAGGTAGTAGCAGTAGGTATAATTTACCAGTGTTTTAAAAGGCATGCTTAGGCGCTAAGGCGAGGGCTTTTTTTCAAGGCGCGAGACGTGGGATTCATGGGCTTTATCTATTTTTCTACTCTAACTGTTGATTAAGTGCTTTTTATTTCTTTTTTGAATTGCAAACTAGAAGCTTAGTTGTTTTGAATTTTATGTGGATGATCTTAAAACTTGAGGTTTTTGGTGGATGTGAATGTGATACTTTATATCTTTTGTTAGATATTATATTTCTAGTTTTTAGAAGATTAAATGTTATGTTTATCAATTATTTGAAATGGTGAAGCTTGTTTTATTTTTTTTGAAATTCTATATATATTTGTTATGTTAAAATTTTTGCCTATTTTATAATTTTGGTTTTCTTCTACTACTTGCGCCTGTAGGAGACTTTATCGCCTCGGTGCGCCAAGCGTCTTTTAAAACACTGTAATTTACAGTCTATGCTGGTTGGGTTTTCCTACTGGTTCTTCCCCTTGTAGCACTTCTTAATATGACAACTGTGGATATCTCCTAAAGCGCCATGTGTTGTGTACACAGAAGAAGACATGTGATTGACACACATCTCCTCAATAATTCGCATGTGTTAGAAGAAATATCTTTGATGTTCAAACTAAACCACATTAAAGGACTCACTAGCATTCAGCAAAGTGATTCAAGTCCTATTGTGGAGTTGATACCATGCACCTAAAAATACCGTTGTATTCAAAACTCGTGCCTCAAGCCATTGACAAAGGCAAGTGACTGTATGATTGTCGTGGTTGTTTACTGTGTTAAGTTCATCTTACGAAAGAGAGAGAGAGAGAGAGCTTGGGGATCGAGATGAATCCTAACAAAATGATATATTCTGACACATCTTTAACATATGCTGACAAAATTCTGAAATATTTAGAAGTTTGTTAAGGACCTTGTTCCCTACCTTTTATAAATAGGTGATACCCTCCTTACATCACAACATTCTACACACGTACTCCAAAGAGGCCATCTTTGAGATCTTTATTTTGGGTCCTTTGCTCACACCATGATGCTTCTTGCCACTCTTTCTCAAATTGGGTTGCTATGTCTGTCACTGAACATTCCCTTTGCCCTTCGTGTTTGTGACATGTACAATTCATTGACCCCTAGGCAGTATTACCTACAACATTCACCCTCCAAAATAGCATATCCAAATTATAAGAAAGCCCATAGAGGTCACAATTGCAGAATTTGCAGGGGGAAATTTTTATTTGTTCGAGTATGTAAATAAATCGTGAAACCTCCCTTCCAACTTCTCCCATCATGTATTGCATAAAAAATGGCACAGACCCTACTCACTTTCTCTAACAAAATCAAGTGCTATTCATGAGGCATCTCCTATTGGCCTAGCACATGCTTATGCCTTTATTCTGTTGTTCTTTCCTGTCGCACATTTTCACATAATTTTGTCTTGCACGTTCAAATGTGGGTCATACCTATTCTTTGGCCTTACATGTGTGTTCAAACACTCTATTCTATCTTCTCTGCTTGTGTCTCATGTCCCTTTGGTGGACATGCATGCGTCGTGTCACATTCTTGACCCAAGTACTATCTTGTCCCTTGCTTGCTTGCCTTGGCATGCATTCATGACCAATTACACATTATTATATGAAATGTGGATACTGACATGAGTGCTATGTTTTGACACATACACGAGGTGTCTTATGTGGCAGCTCTTCCGCATGTAGATAGGGTGACACTTATATTTGTTGCCCTTGGTAATATTCTGCACATCCAACATGTAATTTCATTTTCCCTTATAAGAGATTCTTTTGAAGACCCTTAGTGAGTGAATGTGGAAATATAGTTTTCTTGACAAAAATGTTGTTTTTATATGCATCAGTAAGTAGTTGAAGATCAACTCCTTTATGCTTTGTCACATTGTAGTAGTGTATCTGAATTATGATGTTCAATGCCCTTCCCTTCAGTGTGGCGATCCCCTTGCAGTGCACACGTGTAAAGTTACCTTCGTTTAATTGGGCATTATGCATTGTTTGGGTTAAGTTTAGGTACTGCGTTTTTTTATTTTATTTTTTGCTATGTGGAATGAGTTCATGAATTTAAATAAGATGCATGATAATATAGATGTAAGTAAACCTAAACTGGTAATGATCTCTTCTTCTTTCTTCTTTCTTCTTTCTTTTACTCTCTAATAAGTAAAATTTTATTGAGAAAAGCATCAAGAGGGGATGCTACCCATATTAAAAAGAAAAAAAAAAGGAAAAATGTAAGCCTTGTCTAGAACCTCCATATGCTCAAAAAGAGTGAGCAGCCTATAAACTCAGTCAAAATAAGGCTATACACTTCTTTCTAACTCTAAGGCTTGGGAGCTCCCTCCTTGAATTCTAATTATACAGGATAGCCAAGAAAAAGGTCTTCAATCTATAGAAGGCTCCACAATTCCTTGAAATATCCTCATTCTTTCACCCCATACAAATCATGTTAAACACAATGGAACCAATGGCCAAGCTCTTCAACCCATACTAAGTTTGAGAGGTTTTTTCAAATGAAAAAATGAATATAACTGGATAGTCCAATAAAAGTAGGGACTTACACGAGGGTCCTAGTTCATTGCTAAGCTAATATGGGAAGCAAAACCTCTCACATATTTAAGACCACCAAACTGCTTGGATAAATGGTCATCAACATATTGTCCTAACAGTTCTTTTTTTTTTTTTAATCGGAAATATGAGGTTATTTTCGCAAGATATGTTATAGGTCAAAGCAGGCAAAGCCATCCTTCTCCCCATTTTCTAGAACAGTTTGCCCTTAAATTTAACACTTTCCCATTGAATAGTCTGATCCAATAATTCTAGGGTTTTGGATAAATGACAGTTTCTGCAGAATGGCACTATACATTCTTGGAATTGAAGAGATCATTTGGAAATTTCTTGGGAGTTAATCTAACTGCTCTATTCTCATTTTTCATATTTTTCTTATTATCTTAAGTTTGCATGGTTAATTGACTGAAATCTCCGAGAGGGGAATGTTTTAGGAAGTTGACAAAGGCTATAATTTATTATTGAAGGTAGATTCAACTTCAGAGCTCCAACAAAAAGCAGGTCAGTTGAAGAAAAGGATTGTTTTTGGGCTTGGCATTGGAATTTCTTGTGGAGGTGTGGTATTGGCTGGAGGATGGGTTTTCACGGTGGCTATTGCTGCTGCAGTTTTTGTTGGTTCACGGGAGTACTTTGAACTAGTTAGGAGTCGTGGAATTGCTGCAGGAATGACACCTCCTCCTCGATATGTGTCACGATTTTGCTCTGTTATCTGCACTCTCATACCCATCCTTACACTGTAAGATTTGTTAATGTACGTTATTACACATGGAAACACTATTTTGAAACTTTGTGTCGTACAAATTTAACAAATGGATGCTGGAGATATGGGTAATTATTGCCAAGTTCCAAATAGTAGATTGAGTGAATCATTAAACTTACCCAGGATGTCTGTTTGAGTGGTATATCTTATCTGCCGCGTATGGCCTCAGTAGTTATCTGCTCATAAATATCTCGATTATTGTATGTCTGCACTTTGCTGAATACCCATGATAATTTACTTTAATTCAATATTCTGTATTGTAGCGTTTATCATTTAAATCAATTGAAGGTCTTAGGTGAAAATTATTGAATTTAGCAAATAGATATACCCAAAAGGAAACTATGCTTCTTACTTTAGTTAATTTCATGCAATGATTTAACTTGTTTTTTTCCACATAAACCTTTTTTTATTTCTTTCGTTTTTTTTTTAAATTTTTTTTTTTTTTTTTTATTTATGAAAATTATATGAATGCCACAAAAGAGATAGGGCTGAAAACAGTAAGGGACTAAAATCAAGCCATCAATTCTTATTTATTTATTTTTGGAGGGAAGGGGGGAAGCGGGATGTATCTCATTACTTATTTATCTCAAATAATGATTGAATGGATATTGGGAGACATAGTTGTCTAATTGTTTATGTTATTGCATATTGATTTTCATGTTTTTCTTGTCTATATATCATAGGATACACTATTTGTCATAAAATATAGAATAGTCTATTTATCAAAATATATATTCAATAGTCTAGAAATAAAAGAAAAATATATGATACTTGGGATGCAAGCCAATGAAATCATTGGTCACCTAAATGTCAAGAAAACAATTGAATAATTATTTTGAAAGCTAATGCTGATATGATAGGCCTTTGGATATGATATGTCCTGCCCTTTGCTTACCAATGGAAGAGATTGTTAAACAAATAGAGTGAATATGTGAATGTTATACCAAAAAACAGAGTGAATATGTGAATGACATGGAGAATGAGGCACTACTTATCCCCAAAAAAATAAATAATGAAAAATAGAAGAAGAGTTCCTACCTAGCTGACTTGTTAATCATTTAAGAAGCTCCAACATTTCTAAGAAGGTGGCGTGTCTGTGTTGGACACTAATGCTTATTGGACACTCTTGACATGTGCCAAAGATGTGTCCATATGTGCATTATTATTATTAGACACATTTTGGACACTTGGGGGGCACGTGTCCATCACTTGTATCCCACCATTTTGAGGTTGAGTTGGGAACGCATCTAGAGATGCGAACAACTTTCTAGGTTTTTCCCTGATCAGTTTTTTAGTAGCTTTTGCTTCTGGTGACATTGTTCTAATCTCTAGCTAAGGCGCATGGACATGTCTAAGAAGCTGGTGTGTCCATGCTCGACATGTTGTAAAAATTTGGTGTTTAAATAAAAAATAAACAAATTCATATTTAATTAAATTATTTTACAAAATAAGAAATCATGGGACTAAATCATACAACTTAATGAACAGAAATATATATAACAAAAATAAGGAAAAGAAAGCAAATTGAAGCTTGTGTGATACCACAGCCTTCTTAAAACATATTCGCCACCTCATCGTGAGTGCTGAAGGTATGTTGGTGTCTGTTTCTCGGGATATAACAGTTTAGAATATGCTAACGCAGAAGCATTTTTTGCTTAGCTCCGGCAAACAGACAATGGCAGCACTCTCTTACACAGGAAGAATATATTATAGGAGCAAACTGACTATAATATGAGCAAAAATTTATGTACTCCAACCAAAAAGGATGGTCTCCTTTTTTATGCAATGGAAAAAAGAGGAGGAGAGAACTTAGCTTATTTTTGTGATTATATTCACAATGTTGAGCATGCCCTTATATAGGGATATTTGGCAAGACATATGGTAATGCCATGTGTCCCTCATAGCTTCCAAAACCAGTGTCCCTCATGGTTGGGCCATGTGTGTCTCATGGTCTAAGACACTATTAAGGCCATGTATTCCTCATGGTTAGGCCATGTGTCTCTCATGGTCAGACTACATGTAAAATGCTCAATCATCATTCTCAATCTCTTATTGATGAGGCCAATTTTATGAGACAATTTTCATTCAATTCTTAAACCAAAAAACCATATTTTCCAACACGTGTTGGATACTTCTTGACACTCATTAGACGCTTGAGAGACACACGTCTATCTTTTAGACACATATAAAATAAATTATAAGTTTGAATAAAATAATTTGGGATATAATGATAAAAAAATAAAAAATAAAAAAATTGTAAATTTATATCTATCAATCCATCCTCTTTAAACTTTAAAAATTATTGTTATGTTCTATTTTTCTTTTAACTTTAAATGATATATATATATATGTATGTATGTATGTATGTATGTATAATGTAATGGTGAATGATGTTTCTCGCAATGTTCTTGATATTTGTTTTTCTTCTTTCCCTGATCAACTTTAACCTTAACACACTTTCTGCCATACAAATGATACATTGGTTCTTTCCCTGTTTAGGTATTTGCTCATTAAATAGTTCTTGGTTTTAAATTTAAACATTTTTTCTGTACACTTATATGCTTGTTTTTGTTGGTAGTTGCAAACTTGCTTAATCAAGCATATGCTTGAAGCAAGAATATCGAGTTTGAGAGGGTGGGTGAACATTGATAAGATGATTTTTTTCCTCCTTTGTGCATGACGTTTGATTTGCAACTCATTCTTCTTATTGTCATAGATTTCTATTGCTGATTGGTTTTTTTGTTTTATTAATTTATTGTCAGGTATTTTGGTCTTGACGTTTCCGTGACATCTGCAGCATTTGTTGTTGCTATGACATTGCTTTTGCAGAGGGGAAATCCACGTTTTGCTCAGCTCAGTAGTACCATGTTTGGGCTATTTTATTGCGGTTATCTTCCTTCCTTCTGGGTTAAGCTTCGTTGTGGTTTAGCGGCTCCAGCCTTAAATTCAAGTAAGAATTTGGTTCTATACTTTCACAAAAGTTTTAAAAAAAAAATAAAAATAAAAATAATTTATATATCCCTGGATAATGGTGATGTTAATAGGATGTTGGGAGAAAGATTACCATCAACGTATGTGTCCATAAGGTAATGGACTGTAGACTGCAAAACTGGTTGTGTTATGGACAGTGTGTGGAGGGAGCATAATAGGAGGTCTTTTGAGGGTAGAGAAGAGTTACCAATTTGTGTGTAATGATTTTTACTCCTCTCTCTCTCTCGGTTGAGAGAGGACTGTCTTTTCTCGGTTTTTGTCTTTTGTGCAGTTTATAGGCGATATGCACACACCAATGGAATTATATTCTTTATGTTCTGGTTTTGGTAATGAATTTTCTTGTCAAAAAATGTTTGCGGTAAATGCTTAGTTGCAGGAATCGCGCAACTAGGTGGCGATTCTGAGTAAGAATCGCGATTCCAAGTAAGAATCGCGATTCCTAGAAAGAAACGTGTTAGAATTGCGTTTCTGTGGAGAGAGAAACACGATTCAGTCCAAGATGGGATTGTAAAGGGAAGAGAGAGAGAAACCCTAACCTTCGACGTTGGCATGAGAGGAGAAAGGGTTTCGATCATCTTCGTCGCTCTCGCGATCGTCTTCGTCGCTCTCTCGATCGTCTTCGTCTTCGTCTTCGTCTTCGTCACTCTCTCTGTGCTTCTCTCTCTCTCTCTCTCTCTTCGTCTCTGCTTCTTTTCCTCTTCGTCTCTGTTCGTTGTTCTCTTCAGTCTCTCTCTCTTCATCTAGATCATATATAATATATATAATAATAAATAAATCAAAATGAAAGATGGGGGAAATAAGGAAAGTGGTTTGGAGAAAATAAATAAAAATAATGGATTTTGAAATCAAACGGAGGAGAGAGAGGGGACAAGCCCATGTGAGTGAAAGAGGGGTTTAAAGAAAGTGAGGGAGTGGGTTGATTAAAAAAAAAGGATTGTGGGTTTGAAAGTGGAAAGATGAGAGAGAGAGAGTGGGGTACATGATGAAGAGAGAGGGATGTCGTGCATGTGTGTGTATGTGGCAGTGTGTTGAGTGTGTGCCCATGTGCATAGGTCTGCCGAGAGGGAGAGATTAAATGCATGTCATCAATGGCCGACGAAGCTCCTGAATTCAGAAACCCCACCACAAAATGCCGAACAAGCTTCGGTCGAAGCAACCATCGAATCGAACGCTGAGGGAGGCACAGAGTCTTCTTGCGACAACATCAATCTCATCAATCTCCAAACTTCCACTCTCACCACCTCTGATGGGGACCGCGAGAAATCGTTGGAGTACGCGGACGAGTTGATGGAGAGAGGCTCGAAGGCTTCCAAGGACCACGATTACAGTGAGGCCACCGACTGTTACAGCCGTTCCCTAGAAATCAGGGCTGCTCATTATGGGGAACTTGCTCCTGAATGTGTTAACTCATATTATAAGTACGGGTGTGTACTACTGTACAAAGCTCAAGAAGAGGCTGATCCATTGGGTGCTGTGCCAAAGAAAGAGGGTGAATCTCAACAATTCTCTGATAAAGATGGATCTGTTAAAAATGCAGTAATTGGTGAATCATCTTCGGCTTCTGTTTCTGGTAATGTTGAACTAGAAGGGAGTTCAAAGCCTCAGGAAGGAGCTGCTGATGATGTTTCTGGCGGGAAGGATCAGGAAGAAAATGATGAGGAAAGTGATGCTGAGGACCTGCCTGAGGGAGATGAGGACAGTCAGCGGCTGGTTTGGACATGTGGTGGTGAAGAAGAGTAAAGGTATGTGTAAACAATTTTAGCGGACTAGGTTGAGGCCCGGCGGACGGCTAAGGTGAGGTTGCCGCCCGCCGGGGAAGCGAAAATACTAAGGTCTAAACCAGCTCTGATACCATGTAGAAATTTAATGTATAAAGAGAAATGATTGTATTATTGATTATAGTATGTTGTGATGTATTGTATGTACATTATATAGGAGATGGAGATGTGAAGTGGAGGTGGAGTGGTGGAGTAGGTGAAGTGGAGTGGTGGAGTAGGTGAAGTGGAGTGTGTAGTGGAGTAGGTGAAGTGGAGGTGGAGTGGTGTAGTGGGTTAGGTTTAGTGGAGTAGGTTTAGGTGTACATTAACAAACTTTAAAAATTATTGTTATGTTCTATTTTTCTATTAACTTTGAATGATATATATATATGTATGTATGTATAATGTAATGGTGAATGATGTTTCTCGCTATGTTCTTGTTATTTGTTTTTCTTCTTTCCCTGATCAACTGTAACCTTAACACACTGTCTGCCATACAAATGGTACATTGGTTCTTTCCCTGTTTAGGTATTTGCTCATTAAATAGTTCTTGGTTTTAAATTTAAACATTTTTCTGTACACTTTTATGCTTGTTTTTGTTGGTAGTTGCAAACTTGCTTAATCAAGCATATGCTTGAAGCAAGAATATCGAGTTTGAGAGGGTGGGTGAACATTGATAAGATGATTTTTTTCCTCCTTTGTGCATGACGTTTGATTTGCAACTCATTCTTCTTATTGTCATAGATTTCTATTGCTGATTGGTTTTTTTGTTTTATTAATTTATTGTCAGGTATTTTGGTCTTGACGTTTCCGTGACATCTGCAGCATTTGTTGTTGCTATGACATTGCTTTTGCAGAGGGGAAATCCACGTTTTGCTCAGCTCAGTAGTACCATGTTTGGGCTATTTTATTGCGGTTATCTTCCTTCCTTCTGGGTTAAGCTTCGTTGTGGTTTAGCGGCTCCAGCCTTAAATTCAAGTAAGAATTTGGTTCTATACTTTCACAAAAGTTTTAAAAAAAAAATAAAAATAAAAATAATTTATATATCCCTGGATAATGGTGATGTTAATAGGATGTTGGGAGAAAGATTACCATCAACGTATGTGTCCATAAGGTAATGGACTGTAGACTGCAAAACTGGTTGTGTTATGGACAGTGTGTGGAGGGAGCATAATAGGAGGTCTTTTGAGGGTAGAGAAGAGTTACCAATTTGTGCGTAATGATTTTTACTCCTCTCTCTCTCTCTCTCGGTTGAGAGGACTGTCTTTTCTTGGTTTTTGTCTTTTGTGCAGTTTATAGGCGATATGCACACACCAATGGAATTATATTCTTTATGTTCTGGTTTTGGAAATGAATTTTCTTGTCAAAAAAATGTTTGCTGTAAATGAAGTTGCTCATTCAGTGCATGCATGTTTACGTTTGTTTGTACGCTTTCCTGACTAATTAAAACATGTTGAAAAGTTACTATTCTGGATGATTAACTTGAAATGCTTTCTGCAATTTTTTGGCCACTCACAAAGTTATTACTCACATTCGGCAATGATCTCAATGTGTATTTGGTTTGTGAAGCATTTCTTATCAAAATGCTTTGATCTTTTCTGCTGTTGACAGCATTAAAATTTGCTGCTTCGTAATTATTAATTTGCTGATATTATGGGTTTTACTTCGAGCTCTTTAGGTGGTACTGCATTTTAGACCAATTTTCCTTTTTAACACTAACTCTTAATTATTTGTTTATGTCAACCTTTTCATATTCTTTTAAAATTAATTTCCAAGTTTGGATGGTCTATTGGTACTTTTATTACACTGTTCCTAACAAGTTTAGCTTTTGCAGGAGTGGTAACAGGATGGCCTTTGCTTCTTGGTGGTCAGACTCTGTGGACAGTGGGTCTTGTGGCAACGTTAATTTCTATTAGCAGCATAATTGCTGCTGATACTTGTGCTTTTGCTGGTGGCAAGGTATTTGTGCTTCTGAAGTTAAGCAGTTGGACCTCTCTACTGTCTCTTGCAATATTTAGGGAAACTGTTCATACAGAAAATTTGAACATAAATTATTATAAGAATGACGTGGCAATGTCTTTTTTGAAAATAAAGCCTCTTCATGGCTGTTTTGTTTTAAAGTGAAAGGTTCACATTAAGCCACATCATTTTGTTTGAATTTTCTGTTTGTATCAATACCACATTAAGCCACATCACCTTGTTGATAGTATGTGTATGATCATGCAACTTCAAAAATATTTTTTCCTCAAGATACAGCTACCTAGCTCTCTAAAATCCTTCTTGTTACTAGAACACTTGAATTTGCCATCTTAGAGTGCCTTTAAAAGGGGTTTTCACCAGTTTTGATTGACAGAAGGGTTCTCGTTGACCATCTCCACCATGTTTCTAAATTCTACAGTTAAATAACTAATAACTATTGAACCATGATGCTCCTCTTCAATTTGAAGGGTTGTTTCATAATTAAATATTGACACGCGATGAGAACAATCTACTTTTAAAAGAAAATCAGCACCCTTGATTTTTAAATGATTTCTTTTGTAATGTCTTATTGCTTGCTCACTTGTCTGGGTGATTATGCCTAAAATCTCCGAAATTTAATATATGTTAATCACTGTAGTCGGTGCAGATAACATTTAGTCATTATGCTTGTAATTTCTTTATTAGTCGGTGCAGATAGTATGTATTAGTGGAGCATTTATGCTTGTAATTTCTTTCATATGCCTTGTGAAATTTAGTCATTACATTTTTATCAATGTTTAGAAAATTTTACGGATGTTAGATTTTCTAAGTTGAAGGATATGTCAATATCATTTGCTTGCTTGTTGATTACTTGAATGAAAATAACTTGCAGATTTCTTCATATATATATATATTTTTGTTACTATCTGTTCTATGCAGTTATTCGGACAATCTAGCCTATTAGTTACATAAAATGTGTTGTTGGCTTGAACTCCAATGTAGGCATTTGGTCGGACGCCACTTACTAATATTAGTCCAAAGAAGACATGGGAGGGAGCTGCTGCGGGCTTAGCTGGTTGTATAGCCACTTCTGTTATATTATCAAGGATTCTTAGTTGGCCAACATCTTTTCTAAGGTTTGTTATTTTATTTCACTGTTGCACTCACACATGCATTTGCCCACATGCTTACTGACCTTTTGGCAACTACTTAGAGTATCACAAACCTGGATCAGGAGGGTGGTTGTGTGTTAGGTACTCTGACAACTACCACATAAAAATCCCCATTAGATTGTTTATAGATATGAATCCTCATATAAATATGCGAATAAGGTCTAGGGCATTTCTTGTAAGCGATTAGTTGCACCTGCCTTCAGGTTTTTTGGGCAAGGGAGGCCACATTGGCACTCATGTGCCATGAAAATAGGCAAGTGTCTCTACACTTTTCTGAACAAGAATGGGTGAAGAAGTTAGCTTAGGACTGTAGGTTTATATTAATATTAACAACTTGGAATATTGGAACACTAACAAGTAAAACTATGATTTTAGTAGGTACTATGATTAGAAGGAAAGCAAGTATAATGGGATGACAAAAAACTAAGTGGGTAGGTGAGAAAGCAAACAAAATAGAAAATAATCGGGTACCTGCGTGACACAGACTCTTTGGATTTTTGGATGTACTCGTGTCAACACGACATGACACGGGTACGGGTGTGGGATACGGCCGGGATACGACTCTTTACAAACAGAAACGGCAGAAGAAACGAAAGAGGAGAGAGCAAGGGGAGAACTTGATCGCCGTTTGAAAGGGTGAAGACATTGATCTTGTTGTGACTTCAATTCCTCTGGTCGTTGGGTTCAACGGCTTCGATCTCGATATCGATCTTCTCTGCTCGATGCTCAATCTCCTTCTCTGTCTTCTCTCTCTTTCTCTCTCTCGCTCGATCGGTCTTCTCTCTCGTCTCTTGCTTTCCCTCTTTCTCTCCTCTCAATCTCCCTCTTCTTCTTCTCCTCTCTCTCTCTCTCTCTCTCTTTAAGAGAACAAAATAAATCATATATAATATAAATTATTATATTATAAAAATAATTATCTACATAAATTATTATTTTATTTATATATATATATATAAATGAGTAATCACACAATGTAGGTCCCACACCCATGTGAGACATTCGGTCAAATATTTGGTAGAATTTTTAGAATCTCTAGCATTTTTGATATAAAATAAATCATCTATTTTTAAAAATATATATAATAAAATCATATATAGTATAAATTATTTTATGCCTAAAATAATTTTTATATGTTATATTTTAGTGGGATGCCTAAAAAATACATAATATTTTTTTGATACATCCATGTTTAGCCGTATCCATGTACCCGTGTCTAATTTTTGGGTATGTTTTAGACGTACCTGCGTATCCCTCATTTAGAGGTTTGTCGAGTCCGACCTCTAGATACATACCCGCACCTGACACTTAGACCCGAGTCCATGTAACGTAGTCGGGTACAAAATTTACTTTACTGGAAATGAGAAACATAGAAATGTTGTATGAATAATTGTAACCAAACATTGTAAAGATATAGTAGTAATATTTATGAGAATAGGTGACAGAAATGCTATTTAAACTTGTAATTGGAGAAAGTTAGACCTTGTTTGGTTTGTATTTGAGAAACATGTTTTGAGATAAAAAGTACGAAAATTTGTTTGGTTTGGTTTTTTTTCAAAAGATGTTTTGAAAAATTATTTTGAGAGAGTTTTGGAAAAAGTGATTGATTTGATGTGTATAAGAGAGAGATTTGTTTAGAAAATTTGTAAACCAAACAAGTTTTGAAAATTTTTTTTGAAAAAATTTGTTTGGTTTGATTATTTTTGAAAACTTATTTGTAGAGAATTTTTCCCAAAATTTTTTGAGAAACACAAACCAAACAAGGCCTTAGTGTCTATGCACCCAAATAAGATTGGAGGAACATACCCAATTGTTGTACCCAATTCCCACCCTGCAAATCTGTTATGTGAGTGGGATTCTTTTGGGTAAGCTAAAATGTTTTTGAAAATACTTTTCTTCGTTTCTTTTCTTTTCTCCCTTACAAGTGAACCAAATGGTGAAAACAAATATTTTCATATGAATTGTTCACTTTCTTCTTCTGTATGCTCTCCTAAAAGCAAGGAAGCACTGATACGGATACGGATACGGATACGGATACGGGTACGATACGATACGGATACGGCGATACGGCAAAATTCGAAAAAGTAGGATACGGATACGGCGGAGATACGTTCATAAAAAATATTTTTTTTCATAATTTTTAGTAATGTAGCATACACAAAAATAGAACTTCAACAATTTTTAGTAATGTAACATACATAAAATAAAACTTCAACAATTTTTAGTAATGTAGCATACATAAAAATAAAACTTAAAACAAAACATTAATGTAGCATCACCTATAACAACCATCATGCATCACCCATAACAAAAAATTCATCAATTCAATTAAATTTCTAACAATTTCAACAATATAGCATCATCTATAACAACCATAATGCAATTCAATCCCAAATTAAGGGGGGAAAAATTTACAAAGTTCATTTATTTATCAATAAGTTTATTTATTTATTTATTTATAAGTTTTTTTTACCTTATTTGATTTATTAATAAGTTTATAAAGTTTATAATTTTATAAGTTGACAAATTTTATTTTTAATAAGTTTATTTATTTATTTATTTATAAGTTTTTTTTACCTTATTTGATTTATTAATAAGTTTATAAAGTTTATAATTTTATAAGTTGACAAACCTTTTCATCTCCTCTCTCGATCTGTATTCTCTGTCTTCTCTCTCGTCGCTCAATCTTCTCTTCTCTCTCTCTCTCTCTCTCTGGCTTTGTCGATTTATCTTCTCACTTTTTAACAGATAACAAAATAAATTATACTATATAATATAAAATAAATTATATATAATATAAATTAGTTATATTATAAAATAATTATATACATAATTTATTATTTTATTTATTATATATATATAATAAATCATCTATTTTTTTAAAAAAATAATAATAAAATCATATATAATATAAATTATTTTATGCCTAAAATAATTTTTATATGTTATATTTTAGTGGGATGCCTAAAAAATACATAGTATTTTTTTGATACATCCATGTTTAGCCGTATCCATATACCCGTGTCTAATTTTTGGGTATGTTTTAGACATACCTGCGTATCCCTCATTTAGAGGTTTGTCGAGTCCGACCTCTAGATACATACCCGCACCTGACACTTAGACCCGAGTCCATGTAACGTAGTCAGGTACAAAATTTACTTTACTGGAAATGAGAAACATAGAAATGTTGTATGAGTAATTGTAACCAAACATTGTAAAGGTATAGTGGTAACATTTATGAGAATAGGTGACAGAAATGCTATTTAAACTTGTAATTGGAGAAAGTTAGTGTCTATTGACCCAAATAAGATTGGAGGAACATACCCAATTGTTGTACCCAATTCCCACCCTGCAAATCTGTAATGTGAGTGGGATTCTTTTGGGTAAGCTAAAATGTTTTTGAAAATATTTTTCTTCGTTTCTTTTCTTTTCTCCCTTACAAGTGAACCAAATGGTGAAAACAAATATTTTCATATGAATTGTTCACTTTCTTCTCCTGTATGCTCTCCTAAAAAGGGTTCTTAATATCCTACTGACTGGACTGACCTCGATCAAAATGGTAGTTGCTGGATATCACATCATCTGTATCCCCTCCCAGTGCTATCAATCCCATCATCTGTATCCCCTCCCAGCACTATCAATCAACGGGGACTAACATTGCATAATGTTCTTGTCACGTCAACTATCATGGTTTCAATCCTCATCTTCTTGTTAGCTTTGGCTAGCTAGAAAGCAGAATACATTATTGGAGAAAGTGGAATTTTTCTAAAAGTAAAATCAAAGGGTGCACTAGGATTTCCTATGCATGTCATTCAGCCGAAATATAAGATATAGCACGAGGGGGTTGTATTTTAGTGTGGTACATTGACCTGATGAATTAATATTTTACAGAATCTAAAATTAGAGATTTTTTTCTTTAAAACTCGAAAATGTGCATTAACATAGTTTCTTGGATGATTATCAGTGCAATAGCTTTTGGTGTTCTGAACTTCTTTGGATCTCTTTTTGGTGACCTTACCGAGTCAATGATCAAGCGTGATGCGGGTGTTAAGGACTCAGGGTCCCTTATACCTGGACATGGTAACTACCTCTGGATCTTGTTGAATTCTGTAGTTATACACTGTACTAGTATGTTGATGTTTCTTCCTTTGTTTATTTGATGTAACAACAAACCTATTGTGCTGCTTAATCTTTCAGGTAAGTGTTGGGTTCCTTAACCACTATGTTGTTTCTGTTCGTATGAAGTGTCGGGACTGTAACTGTGTGCATCTACTACATCTTGCTGTCAAATTATTTCTTCTTCGTTTTTTTTTTCTTTTCTTTTTGGCGAGTATTGCCAAATTATTTCGGAAACATTTGAAATATTTGACTTAATTGTCTATTCATTACTTGCTAAATTTACTTTTAGGATTTTTTAATAGACGCATTGATTTTGCTGTTCTGCTATTATAGAGGGACAGAGATATGGTGTATGTCAAATTGATACTGCTGATATTAGTTTTCTGAGCTGACACTTGAGATGATTGTAAGGAACATGAATTTCTTTCAAACAAATACTACAACTTGGGTGACTTTGGTGATGGAACAGTCTTTATTTACTGACTGACACCGAAAAGTATCACCTGCTGTGTGGTTATCAGCAAGGGATGAGCTGCTGTACTTTATTTCCTGGGTATACAAATTAGGTTAAATGTTGTTGTTTTTATAATGCTAATGCGCTAGGTCTCTTTCAGTTTTTTTTTTTCTCTGAAAATGGAGATATTTCTTGCCGAGAGAAGCTAGTTTAGTGGTTAAAACTCAACCAATCAACCTTGATGTTGTGGGTCCATACCCGAGGGAAGCCACTTTATGCAAATAATGGCAATGTTAGGTCTATATTTATTTTACCTCTCCTAGACCCCCCATTGAATGGGGACTAAATTGGATGCATTTTTACCTATTCTTTTTGGAGAAGGGAGGATGTATATATATATATATATATATTTATTGAGAATCAATATTTTGACTTTTCTATTTCATAAGATAAGAGGTCTGGATGATGAGGTGGTCAATTAGGACCTTTTCGGAAGATGGTGTGGGGATCACCGAAGATGGAAGAGGCAAGAGGTCACATGCCCTTAGTGAGAGAGAGGATGGTAATGGAAATACATCGCTCTTGCTAGAGATGGAGAGGTGATTAGGTTATTTGTTGCCATGACCCCAACCCCACCCTATGTGGATTAGGGTATTGATTGTCATGGATAGCGTTGTTAAACAATCGAGTGCAAACTTTGTCTAGTAACAAATCCTTTCATATCAAATAATCAAGATTATCCTAACATAAGCATAGTAATTGGATATTATAACAAAAAGAGATTAAATTCTTCATTGCTTACCAATTATTCTTTGTTTACCAAACCAAACCAAACCAATTTATCTTTGTTTACTGCTTGAAAATTAATTTCAGGCAATTGATCACTTACTGATTGCTTGCCACTGTTAAAAGTGTGATTGATCACTATAAAAGCACGATCAATCACCCCACTTAACATAGGGCTTTTTATACATGTTTTCCAAACAAGATTTTTGTGTATCTCTGAAAATCTTTTTTGAAAAAGCCCTTTGTCAATGCAATGAAAACATGCATGCAAACCTTACCTTAACAGGTAATGGAGCAAAGCTTCCAATCTCGATGTGCTAGGCTGACTGCATTTGTTGGTAGCAGTTCTTTGGACAATCTCTTTGCTCTTGGTTATGAACAATTTTTAGTTTGATGCTCAATGCCAAGGCGGTGATTTTTGCAGGTGGACTACTAGACAGGGTAGACAGCTACATATTTACGGGTGCACTTGCCTACTCCTTCGTCAAAACTTTGCTACCTCTTTATGGAGTTTGATATCGAACAGCCATGAACAAAGGTTGAGTTTTTTCTGCTCAATTGGTTCTGCAAAACTCGAAGCGAGCAGAAGCAAATAATCAATAACTTGGACCAAGAGTTTTGTTAGAATCTCGGGGAAGGTTATCTGAGACTGCAAATGCAACCCCGCCAGGTTTAGCTCATTCACATCTGATTCTTTGCTCGGGAAAATATTACGTTTTGTGTTTTCTTGAATTACATGAATCAAATAAATTGTATTCTGGCATAAGCTGGCGGCATGTACCTTCTCCGCCTATTGATGGGTATTGTAGTTTTCCTTGATAATAGGCAATGCCTTTTTGCTAGTGAAAATTTATGGGTTGAATTTAGTTTCAAAATATGAAAAACAAATTATGAAAATTATATTAAACAAGTCAATCTTTTTTTCTTTTTGGGAATAAATATTGCTTT
Organism: Camellia sinensis; assembly: GCF_004153795.1. Classification (NCBI taxonomy): domain Eukaryota; kingdom Viridiplantae; phylum Streptophyta; class Magnoliopsida; order Ericales; family Theaceae; genus Camellia; species Camellia sinensis. The sequence goes on from NW_021026771.1 coordinate 997,330, forward strand.
TAGTCTTTTGAATATATAATTATAAGCTACCTGGGCAGGCTGTTGGGGCATTAATTGGGTGTGGATTCTGAGAAATTACCTGCCATCTATGTTTATTGTGAGATATGACTTGAGCAACTTGTTATCTATGTTTATTGTGAATTTGAGTTTTTAGAATTCAGTCTGAATCTGTGAACAAAAAAACAAAAAAATTGGGTGATATTTTTTAGGACTGGAATAATTTTATATATCTAGCTCACTTATGTGGGAAGGAGAGCCATTAAGTGGTAGGGGCAGGTGAACCCGCAACAGGTGAGATTACACTCGATCTTATTTGTTGTTAAATGATGTACAAAATATTTTATTAAGTTGCAGGATACAAGAAGTGGAAACTCATCCTTTTTTTTTTCTTTGGGATCTATGTTCTAAAAATTCTAACATTATGTGGAAGCATATGAGAGCTCTTGAGAAAGCCTTGCTATAAATAGGGTAAGGATGCTTACACTTGTAATATGATTAATGAAATTTGTTGAAATTTGCTAATTTGCTTTGGGCTCTTGAGAAAGACTTGCTAAAATAAGGTGAGAATGCATATATTTGCAATATTATGAACGAAATTTGTTGACATTTGATTAATAAATGATAAGTAGTGCTCTGTGCTCTCACGAGTCTCGCCAGAAATGAGGTAAGGATGATGCATACATTTGTATTATGATCAATGAAATTTGTTGAAATTTGATTAACAAATGATAATTGCTCTGTACTCTTGAGAAACAGTTTCGCCAGAAATAGGGTAAGGATGCGTAAATTTGTCATATGAATGATGAAATTTGTTGAAATTTGTTGAAATTTGATTAACATATGTGATAATTGACTTGGGTGATTATCATCATGAGGTTCAATCAGATCAGGGTATATGGCTTAGATTGACTTGAAGAAGCATTGTGGATTGAATTTCTCATTTTGGGCCTGTCAAGCCCTTTTGTATAATTTCTTAACAGGTTGGGGTATTATAGTCACACCAAATTAGAGCTGACGCTTAGCATTGGGTGATTCTATTTGCCCCCATCTTATGAGAGTACAATTCTTCATGCATGTGAGAGTACGGGTGGGCTTAGCCCGGTAGCCCGCCTAGTCCAGTTCGCTTTGTAAAGTGGGACTTATATTTGGGAGATTTGGTGTAGACCCCTCACTGTCTAATATAGGTTAGTAGGCTGCCGAAATTTTGCAAATAGTCCTTGTACCTAGGCTGGCCTGAGTATCATTATATGTAATATGTAACATAATATATATTAGAGTTTTATTTTTGTTTCAATAAAAATTGTATTTTAAGAATAAAAATATGCTCACCAAGTTTGAATTTAAGATGTAATAGATAAATATTGAATGTTTATGACAGTTAAATCATAAATTTATAAATGTGTAATATTTAATTTTTTTAATATAATATGAGTTTGGATGGATTTGAAATTTTAATTTCATTTTAAAGGCAGACTCAGACGGGATTTTTATGAATTCGGGGAGGTGTAGGCTACTTTTTAGCCTAAATTGGACGCAGATGTGGTCCGGTCAATGCCTACTCCTATGTGAATGTTGGAGAAGGGAAGTGTGAAGAGATATTCAAAGGATTTTAATTTTAAATAAGAACTGTTCTCATTTGAAGATTTGTTGAGTACATTATTTTTGTAAAAAATCACGCCAATCAAATAACGGATATTATGTATTTAGATCACTCTCGTCTGAAAAAAATGGACGGTCAGAAAATTAACAGTTCATAAAAAAGTGATCCGAATATATAGTATTCGTTATCCAATTGACGTGATTTTTTACAAGAATAATGTACTCAACAAACCTTAAAATATGAACGATTAGAATTATCAAAAAAACGCTAAAAAATGAGCCCAATAGGCTGGACTGGACTTTCCAGTCTGGACTGGAGGCAAGTCCCAACCTTAAATAAAACCATACCTTTGAATTTTAGTCAGTTAAATCATAAATTTATAAATGTGTAATATTTAATTTTTTTAATATAATATGAGTTTGGATGGATTTGAAATTTTAATTTCATTTTAAAGGCAGACTCAGACTGGATTTTTATGAATGTGGCGAGGTCTAGGCGACTTTTTAGCCTAAATTGGACGCAGATGTGGTCCGGTCAATGCCTACGCCTATGTGAATGTTGGAGAAGGGCAAGTGCGAAGAGATATTCAAAGGATTTTAATTTTAAATAAGAACCGTTCACATTTTAAGGTTTGTTGAGTATGTTATTCTTATAAAAAATTACGTCGATCAAATAATGGATATGATGTATTTAGATCACTCTTGTCTGAAAAAAATGGACGGTTAGAAAATTAACAGTTCATAAAAAAATAATCCGAATACATAGTATTCATTATCCGATCGACGTGATTTTTTACAGGAATAATGTACTTAACAAATCTTAAAATATGAACGATTAGGATTATCGAAAAAGGCTAAAAAATGAGCCCAATAGGCCGGACTGGACTTTCCGGTCTGGATTGGAGGCAAGTCCAAACCTTAAATAAAACCATACCTTTGAATTTTAGTTCTAAAAAAAAAAAAAAGAGAGAGAAAAAGAAATGTGGCATTTTCACTTTAAATTTCTAAATTCACTTATATTGAAGTGACAAGAAAATTGAGTTTTTTAAAGTGAGTTTTATTAAGTGATTGAATGTTATGACAAATTAAAAATTGATATATAGCATATTATGTGATTGTTGGTCAAATTATAAGAAATTGTTTAATAATAGACTTGGCCAATCATGTAATTGTTGGTCAAATTATAAGAAATTGTTTAAGAGTAGACTCAGCCAATAATATATCTGATATATGAAATGACTCTGAACACCATACAATATTTTAAAAATAAAAATAATCATTACTATCCTATTAATTATTGTTTGGGTTTGTTCATTATATAAGATCATACTTGAAAGTTGACTTGTAATATCTTTAATGGTTGAGGAGGGATAGGTCATATGTGGCTTGGCTTCAAACATGTCAACAAGTCCATTCCAACAATCAATTATTTTTTGAAAAGTACATTATTAATTTGTAATTTCTCCAATTTTTATCATCCATTTCTCAATTTTCTTGAAAAGATGTATGTTTGATTACAAAACCTTCTCAAGATAGATACAATACTTGAAAACAACAAAAGAGAGAGAAGAAAGGTTTTGCATGCGATTAATTAATTAATTTAAACTTGAAAAGGAACAAATGGAGCAGAGAGACAAGACAGGACTCAAAAAAGCTACTAATTTTCATGCATATTTGATGTCATCCTCACACGTCTTCCTCTACATATCCACTTCCAGGGTTGGTGCGCCAATTTTTCATTAAATTATATGATTAACTACAAATTATTATACAAAACAAATATTATATATATATATATATATATTATAAATTGATGTAACTAGTAATAATAAAACTTCAAAAAAAGAAAAAAAAAAGAAAAAGAAAGCACTCAATTTACTAATAACATGATAGTATCACGTTATTTTGTAAGAAATTTATACTAATTATTTGTTTGTTTGTTGTTGGTATTGGGAGTTTTTTTTTTTTTTTTTGGACTTTAGGAAAAAGGAAGTTGGAGACCATGATTAAAGGGGTTGAGTAAGACAGAGAGAGAGAGTGAGAGACGCTGCATTGTTGTCGCACTCAGCTCTCACCAACAACAGTGCCGTCCGTCTGATAGTCGAAAACACGAAACAGCACACACCAATAATACAATCAATTTTAGAATCAACAAATATATATATATATATATATATTTTGATGTAAAGCAAATATGAGAGAACACCTAAATTACATCAATGAGTAGGAATGTAACTTGAGTGGGCTCAACCCATGTAACTCGATTTTATTTCAAAACTTTTAGATCTTGAATAATATATTTTAAATTTGGTGTAAGCTTGGGCTGAAATTTAGAAGTTTGAATTAACTTTAGGTCAGGCTTGTGTGGAGAAATCAGACCAAAACTTGAACAACCCGAACTCTAAATTATATAAAAATACTAAATATACATATTGGTATAAAAAAAAAAATTCTCCCATCATATGCACGGAAGACCCATACCACCTCCAATTACAGGAGCAAATAATGTACTAATTAATTATTAAGAGATCATTAAGTAAGCAAATAATAAGAAGAAACCATACCAACCCAAGTTGATATTAATGACAAAAAACTAAAATTAAAAGAAAAAAAATTGTAGATAAAACAATAACAAGCATGAAAAAGACATGAGAGGTGTATGTTGGGTTGACCTTAATCAAGTCTCTCTCATATAACAAAAAAAGATAGTGATAATACAAGAAAAGAAAGTTGGGATAGATAGAAAGAAAGGAAAGAAAACCATGCAAATGGAGGCTACTCAACTCATCCATGCAATGTCTTTGTGGAGCCAAATTTCCACCAAATAGTGGAGAGAGAGAGTGAGTCTTGAGCTAGAAGAGAGAGAGTGGGAGACCAATGAGGGGATGTTGTGTTGTTGTGATTGTGTGGCCCTACAATAAGTGTGCCTTTTGACAAGCATTATGAGTGCTTGCTTTGGGGTTTTTTTTTTTTTTTTTTTTTGGTGTTAAAAAGAGAAATATGTGGGAAGGAAGAGAAGCGTTGTTTTTAAGCTGACTAATAACAAGAAATGGAAAGAAAGCCAAAAAAGAAAAAAAAAGGAAAAAGAAAACAATGAAAGGAAAAACATATAGAAAGAGTTGGAGAAGATATGGTGGGCAAGCATCAACAAAAGAGAAAAAGGAGAGAGAGAGAGAGAGAGCTTTGCTTGATGACAACCCTAACTTTTGTTGCACATCCATGTACACCTCACACACACCCCCACACAACCCTCCACCTCACACTACTTTTTCCTTTTCTTTTCTTATTTATTTATTATTATTTCTCTTAGCTCATTTGCATCATTTGCCTTGGATGCTCACATGGTTTTTTTTTTTTTTGGCTTTAACCTTGGCTTGTAGTTCATTTTTTTTTTTCCACTCACTTAGTTACTTTATTTATTTATTTATTTATTGGTGAACAATAAAGTTATCAGTAGTTAAAATTTAGTCCTTCATTTAAATAATCTAAATAAGAAGAGTAAATCCACAATTTTGCATTGGGAAGTTATAATAAATCTAAAAGTGAACAGTACATAGGCATGTAGTATAAATACGCTGAGTTTAGTTTCCATTAGACGAGATTTGCAAGTAGTAGATTCAGTAGAAAATGAGGAAATAAATTAATTGTAATTCGAGCTCACAACCTGAAAGTTAAGGAATTGAGTTTAATTACTCATTGGTATAACTCTTGATGGATTAACCCCCTTTTTTTATTGTTGATAATTAGAGATTTGTGTTGGCTCAAACAAAGTTAGTGAGTTAAAAACATATATATATATATATATATATATCGAAGATGAGTAGTTATTATTTTCTTTTCTTTTTACATGATAGGGAACATTATTTGCTTTGATTTATGTAATAGACACTCAATATATGCATAATACTCTATTGATCCCATATTTTTGGTTCACCATGAATCTAATTTTTAAGGTACATGAAAAACTCTAATTGTTGAGGTCATGGTTATACTAATTAGAAAACACAATCAAGAAATATAAGAATGATGAAGTGATTTAAAGATTACTAAAAATCCTAACCAAATTGTTCACCTTAGTTTTGATTATATTGAGTTGAGTTGAAGTGAAACAAATAATTCAATAATAAAAATAATTATTCAATAATTTTAAAATATCATGATGAATCGATTTTACTTATTCTATAATTATTATTTTTATTTATCAAGAAAAATTATATCCAATATTGAGTTGATATTATGAAATTTACTTTATAATTGGTGGGTCTCACTTATTTCTTTCACCTTTTGTAAATCAGAAGAAGATATATTAAAATTTGGAAAAGTGTTTGTAGATTTTGATATGGCTATTCATGACATAGACTTTATTAGTTAGTGACCCACTCATCATATGGACTTTACCATGATATTTTTCTATTTTATATTCTTTGAAGAATGCAAAAGGTTGGATAGATGTCTTGGGTCATGAGCATATCTATATATCTCTACTATATCTATATCTATATGTTTCTTTTTAAATCCCTAACTCCTAGGAGGCTTCTCCATGACAAAAGTGCTTACCTCAATTCCTTAATGAAAAGTCGTTTATCATTATACTTTCCATGGAAGGGTGATTTTTAGAGCTTTTAAAAAAAGTGGGCAAAATTTTTTTTTGCCCTTTTATTAAAAAATAATTATGGGCTTCTAAATATCTAAAAGATGCTCACTTGGTGCACTCACTCTGTCTCTAGAATCTGCTTTCACCCATTTGAGGTGACACTAACTAAAGGCAACAATGGAATGGAAAGCCCATCAAAGAGCTACCCTTCTTGAATTTGGTTTTCTCGATAGTGATAAGGGAAAGCTCCTTTTCCATTCTTTTTCTTTTTTCTTTTTTTTTTGGTTATTTAATTTTTTTGGATTATTCTTGATATTTTCAATCGATAAAGTTGTATAAAAAGAAATAGATAGGGCCGATCTTGTCTTCCTCTAGCTGACCAAAGTGAGTTAGGTTAGCTTTACTCATTTTGTAACTAATACCATGAGTTGGTATCTCAGAATTACTAAATTACTCATTAAAATGAGTGTTACATAAACAATAATCACTACAACAAATGATACTTTTAGCGACTAAATTTTTAGTCGCTAAAAATCACATTTTAGTCACCCAAAGCTTTTACCGATTAAAATTTTGGTCACTAATTTAGTCGTTGAATAATTGTTGGGAAAGGTAATTGACGATTAAAAAAGATTTAGTTGCCAAAAATCCTCAATTGGCGCCTAATATTTTAGAAATTTTCAAAAACATTTAATATCGCATTTAATATCATGACTCATATTTTTTTTAGTCACCTATTATGGCATATTTAGTTACTAATTTTTTTTAAGTTGCTAATAAATAATATATCTTGACTAAAAAAATTTAGGAGCTAAAGCCTAAACCAACGCCGACTAATACATTTTTTAGTAACTAAAAAGTTAACTTTTGGCGACTACATTCCTTTTAGTCGCCAAATTTGATCGCCAAAAGTGTAAATTGTTGTAATGAATGTTATGATGATTAAATTTATGTATTAAATTTTGATCATCATAGAATTGTTGTTACGTAATCCAAAAGATGGAATTTCAACTCAATTCAATAAAGCCGTTATCTATCTCAATTCCTAATTATATGGGTGAATCATTATGTTTCTATTTCCTTTTTGATTTTTTTTTTTTAAAATTGAATGTTAATTTGGTTGCTAAAAACATATTTGTTAATGTTGAGATCGTTGATTTTGCCACATGGGTTGAGTTTTGGACGAAAATGAGTTTTTGTCCTAAAACTTCTTAAATGATTATTTTGTATAAATAATGAAATTGATTATGGAAATATGAAATTAGATGGATGTCTATGTAAAGGGTGGAATTAGATATGTATTATCTCGTACCTATGAAAATTTGGATAATTTATCTTTTGTAAAGATTGTATATCTGTTTAGAAATATCTGTTTTAGACTATCGGTGGAAGATAGTCATGATTGTTGTAGTAATTGCAATTGGATTAGGCAAATTGAAACTAATCTCTTTTGATTGTCATTGAAAATGACTGTGTTTAATACATTGTATATGTATAATATTTGAGAGGAGAAAGAAAATAGACTCTATGTTTAAGAGGAGAAAGGGAATGAACTCAATTTAATTAAGTTAGCCTATACGTTCAGGGTGAAAGTCCTGAAAACATTGTTTATACATGGGTTCCAAATTTGAGACACTGACTCAAATGTTTAGTAAATCAACAAGGCAATCAAATTGTTAACCGACGTGTTGTACTAGTCTTGGACAATTGTGCTACCAAGTTGAAGAAGTGGCAATTGATCAATAATATTTTGCACTGAAAGCTACTCAAGCTTAAGCACTTCGGTGCAAATGACAAAAATTGAAAATCTAAAAGCTACAATAAAAAAATAAAAATACAAAACTTAATTGAAGTGGGGCTGCACAATATCTGTGGCGGGTAAGGGTTCCAGGCCTTCTTTGTACTTAAGAAAACCCTTTTTAAGTTCTTGAAAATGACTCTTCAATTGCTTTTTTCTTTTCTTTTCTTTTTCTCTTTCTAAAGCACATTTTGCGGATAAAGAAATTCCCTTTGTTCCTAGCCCATACATTGCTTTTCCAACCATCATAGATGTAAAAAGCATTTTAATTTGTACTACTTATCCCTCAGTCCATCAAAAGAGAATTAAGTAATGCTTTGTTCCAATACTTGTTGCTTCTCAAATAATATGCACATAAAATAAAAAATAAAAAGTTACACAAACACACACAAAGTTGCATGCAAATTCCACAGCTGTTACGGGGCTGACATGCAATTTTTGTGACAATTTATGTAACTTTTGTATTTTTTATGTTCGTAATGAACTACAATCTAATACACAGTAGTTGACTTCAAGGAGGAATTTGGCACCATTTTCTCGAACATGTTAATGAAGGAGACTTTTCAAAGCAATTGCAGTGAATAACCTCCAACTAGACCAAAGTTGTAATAAGCACTTGAATGATAATTATCTTTATTTAGTTCTTATGTTAATTTCATTATAATAAGTTCATTTTGATGGTTTGAAGAAAGAAAATGTGACTCACCAGAGAATGGAGAATCCAACGTTATGGGTTTTGAACTTACCAAGTGTAGAGTGTCTGTGCTAGTATTTTTGTAGCTTGAAATTGAGGCTCTAACGCTCCATTTGTTTGGGCGAAAAATAATAATGTTAGTTTCCAGTGGTCCAATGGTTGAGGAGATAAGTGACCTATGATGTCTTGTCCAACTCCACACCTTCGTTTTCCTGCAAAACAAGCCTGTGAGGATTCACTCGTGGGTATCTTCCTCTCAGACCCTCCGATGGGCTCACTTAGTCTTTTAGCTTGGAGATAGAGAAGATATGATAATAGTCCAAGAATCATGTGTGTGCATGGGTTGGGTTTTCTTTCTTTTTACCTTCTTGCTTACCTCAGCCGGATGGATCTGTGACGTACCTCTTGGAGGAGGTCACATGGCGTATCTTCCCCTCAATGAAAAATCTTTTGGACACCACATATTTTTTATTTCTAAAAGATGCAGAATATTTTTTAAATTAAAATTTTATTAATGTCATCATATTACTACGAAAAATGTTAGTGATCCTTAATTTTTTATAAAATTTGTTATCAAATGTTTCAAATGGTATCATATAGGTATGTGAGTCTCATATGAGTCTCACATCCATATGAGATATTTAATTAAAAATTTTATAAAATTTTTAAAATTTTTGTATTACCATTGTTACTATTATTACTTTTATTACCACACTATCATCATGGCCACTGTCACCATTTTCGTTGCCATTACCGTGATCGCCACCCTAATACCACTCCAAGTTTCCAACACCTCCACTTTCACTTTCATCTCACTACTACCACCAATTGTAGAAAAATATTTTCTCTCAAAAACGTTTTTTTGAAAAAATAAAAATGGCAATCCAAACAAATGAAACGTAAGTGACATCAATTTGGGGAACAGCCAAAGATATGCTTGAGTCACTAAAAACTTTGGACCCATTTGTTTTAGAGCTTTGCCGCCAAGTTTGGAAATTAGAATCTTGTAGGACTCATAATGGAATACTACGAGAGAGTAAAGTGTAGTAAGTGAACCTCATCAACTTGAATTGGCACTTGAAATAGTGTTACAAAGAAAACTAGAAACAAAATGACTCTTAATGAGGGAAAATTTTGCTTCCCTCTATTTTTTTTAAAACATTTTTTAGAAAATTTTATTTTGTTATTTTTCGTATTTTTTTATTTTTACTAAATTTTTTTAATATTTTAAGCAATTTTTTTACTTTTTAGACACACCTAACATAAATACACCTAAAAAATAAAAAAATTGTAAAAAAAATATTTTAAAAATTCATTAAATACCAAAAGTACAAAAAAAAGAATACAAGAATTCAGTACATTTTTTATATTTTTATGTATTTATTAATTTTTTAAAATATTTTTTTACAATTTTTTTTACTTTTTAGATATATCTAAGTAAGGTGGATCTAAAAAAGTTAAAAAACAATGTTTAAAATGTTAAAAGTATCCACTAAAAAAAAAAAGAAGAAGAAAACCGAATAACTCAGTTTTCAAAAAACTTAATCCAGAAAACTCAAACCAAACACACTGATTGTTTTTTTTTTGGATAAGTTGAGGTGGTGCTTCAATTTGATTGTTATTGGTTGAATTAGTGAGACCTAACACATTTTTATCTCTTTTTAAAAAATAATAAAATACTTATCCCTTAATAAATTGTGTGGTGCAATACTCCATAACCAATCGATAACTTCTCATCTATAAAATAAGAGAGGAAGGTTTTTGAAAATGTATAAAATGTATGTGAGATACATTTTAATTTAATGGCTGAAATTAATCCCAAGTTTATATCAATGGTTTAGATCAATAGATCTCCCGTCCAAACAACTCTTTGCTCTCTCTCCCATGTCTAGCTAAACACATCTGCTCTACACATTCTCTCTCATCCTCCTCCTCATCCCAAACGCCTCTAATGCCTTACCTCTCCCTCTATACCTGACCAACGGCATTTTCTTCACACTTTTCTTCTCTATGGCTTACTACCTTCTTCATCGTTAGCGCGATCAGATCCGATCCTCCACCCCTCTCCACGTCGTCACTCTCTCCGAACTCGCTGCCATCGCCTCCCTCATCGCTTCCTTCATCTACCTCCTCGGTTTTTTCGGCATTGGTTTCGTCCAATCCTTTATCACCTGTGCTTCTCACAGCGCCTGAGACGTCGACTATGACTGCTTCATCCTCAAAGAAGATCGCTGCCTCCTTTCTTGCTCTTCCTCCGCCTTCGCCGTTCTTCATTGCACCGTCCGCCTCCTGTGCCCAAACTAATGGATCTGTCGCATGTGAATCGTCAATTCGGTGTGATTTGGGTTTGATATTTTTTCCCCTTCTCTCTCTGTTCTTCTCCTTCATTTCATGAATACATACATTTATAGGGTTGTTTATAACATTCTTGGGTTTGATTGGTGCATTTGGGTTTGATATTTTTTTTCCCTTCTCTTTCTGTTCTTCTTCATTTCATTAATACATACATTCATGAATACATTGATATATTTTTAGTTTCATCATCTGGGTTTAAAACTGGGTTCATTGGGGCTTACAATCTGTGTAATTTGGGTTATATTTTTATTTCCTATTTTTATTAGAATTTTGTGTCCAATACTGTTTTTATTATAATTTGGGGTTTGCAAACGTGTGTGTATTATGAAAACTCAACATGATATGTATACACGTGTGTATTATGATTTATATGTATAATGGTATAGTAATTTGTCTTAATTTTATAGCCTTTAGTTTGAGTCTGTATTTTGAGACAATTTAGAGATTTATTGCTTAGATGAGCTACTGGAATATGTGCTTGAGTTTATGTATAAGCTGGGTTTCTACTCATTAGTTTATCACCACATTGTGCTTATGGAAAATTTCAATTATGTTTGTGTCTCATTAGCACATGTCTAATGTATATGAAGTTTTATAGGACTATAGTTTTTTGAATATTTGTGACACAATTTTGATTTTTAAAAATGCCTTTAGAATTGCTAACTGAATGAATAAACATGTCACATTCAGTTAATAACTGCTAATCAGTTTTCAAATCCAACTCATGTTTCTTATTCAGCAAACAACCCAAAAAATTATACATAGAATTGCAAACGCAGATGAGGATAAAAGCAGTATTGGACATAGAATTGCAAACGCAAACAACCCACCATTCCTTCGAACGCGCACTGACCAATACTCTCTCTTTGATCTCTCTCTCTAGCTTTCTGTCCCTTTTTGGCGTTTTTCATTATTTTTGACCTCAATTACTATCTCTTCGCATCTAATTTCAGATCTCTCTGACCTCTATTGTGTTTGATTATTCTCATTTTCAGGGTTTTGGGATGAAATTGATTCTAATATTTTTGAAATGCTAATCAGTTTTCAAAACCAACTCATGTTTCTCATTTTTATTTTTATTTTTGTTCAAATTTTATGTTGTATTCATATATTGGAAATGACTTAATAAGATATGGGTAGCGATTGCTACAGATAGAACTGTTTTATCAAATCAATTGAGTATGCTTTGTTGAATAGTGGTTTGTTGGCGTTTGGGTGTTTAAGGTGTTTTTGATCCATCTTAGTAAGCAATCTAGGTTTTTTCAGGATGTGGGCTGATTTTTGAATTCGGCCTCTTAGGGAAGTGGTTGTTTTAGATAAAAATGTATTACTCTGATCCGTAGAGAGATTATAGTGAACATTGATGGATGCTAGAGCGAAATCACTACAGAGGAGCTTAATCTTTCCCTCTAAATATTTTGAGAAGGAAATTCGATTTTGTTTGATACTTATTATTTTCTTTCTTTCTCTTTTTTTTATATTAATTAGCAAATTTATTAACGGTCAAGATTTCTTTAATTCTCACCCACCCACCTTCTTTTCCCCCATCTTTTTGTTCACTTATGCAATCTCTCTCTTTCTCTCTTGCCCACATTCCTTCCGCTTTCCTTTTTATTTTTTTTATTTTTATTTTCCTGCCTATCTTTTTCCCCCATCTTTTTTTTTCTCCTTTTTACTCACTTATTTACCTTCGGTGCATTGTTTGGTTGCTGAGAATTTAAAGAAAAAAAATGGAAAAATAAGTAGGGAAAATAAAATTGTATTTTCAACATATTGTTAGAACACCATTGGTTACCAAGATGAGTTCAATTTGTTAGAATTGAATAGGGAAGTATCATAGGAAGATTGATTTCAAGTCACATAGGCCCATATACAGTTCTTAGACATGCTTGCCCCCAAAGCTTTTTCAGCTATTAAGTGGATATTTTGATTGTTGTGAAATAGAAGATTGGATTCTTTGATTCAGATAGAAAATTTGAGTTCAATTTGGTATAATAAGCTCCAGAATCAAGGGCTTTGGAATTGAGTTAGTGTCGTTTTGTTTTATCAATTGATACTCCTATCTATATAATAAGGGAGAAGGGTTTTTGAATCTTGATGAGACTTTTGTCTATTTGCCAAAATATACACCATCAGATTAATTCAATCCAATGGTTGAAAATGTCTCACTCCCATTTGGACATTTCAATGGTTCAGATTTTTTTGGGTGAATATCAATGCTTCAGATTAGTTTGGTATTTCTGGGATCATTTGGGTGAAAATGTGTCTCTCTCTCTCTCTCTCTTTTTCTCACCCTCAGAATTGAATCTCCAAAATCTGGGATCATCTTCACTCTCTCTCTTTGATTTTGATTTCAAAATTTGAAACTCCATTCTCTTTCATACCTCTTCCTCTTCTCCTTCCTCTTCCCTCCACACATCTTCATCTTTCCACCAAGCTTTCTCTCTCTACAAGTTTGATCTCCTATGGTGATTTCGGGACTATAGCCGCAGTGGTGATTTCTACTATCTGCCTCAATCTCTGCCTCCTCTCTCTCTACACAACTCCAAGGTAGAAGCTATCCTCCCTGTTGTTTTCTTTTTCATTTTTTTTTGGGGAAGAATTTAGGGTTTTTATTTGGGTTTTGAATTTTGATATGATAATCAATCTTTGCCTCCTCTCTCTCTCTCTCACTTTTTCCCCCCCTCTTTTATTTGGGTTTGTTTTTCTATTTTGATTTTGATTTTTTTTGTTTCTTTGTTATCAGCACAGAAATATTTTAGTCCTGTTTGGTTGCTGAGAAAGTGGCAACAACAGTAAAGAAAATGAAATTTCTGGGACAAGTGCTGATGTTGTTATTTTGGAGTGAGTCTATCTTAATTGCTATAAAATTGTTGGTTATCTTCTTGATCATTAGCTTTGGTTAGGCAACTAATTGCAAATTTTGCTAGAAAGTTGTGGCGGTTGTTTTTAATGGTCAAATTTTGGATGTTTTGTAAAATGCCTCAATGAAAATAGTTTATTTTCTTTTGGTTAAACCAACTGCTTATATAATTATACTTTTTTTCAAATAGTGAGTGAATCTATCATGACATGCCAAGTAAATGATTAAACAACCTTTCCTATAGAGAGTTTGATTAACAGTGCTTGAATGCACTTAGTGCTGGTAATGTGGATGTCCTAATTGATCAAAGTTATCTTAGTGAGTGAATCTATCATTTTCTACATTTTCCCCCCAAATAGTGAATGATACATGCTTTGGATATTTGGTAAGGTTAACAAAAATAGAGGTATATTCAAATTGGTGAATTAAACAGTAGGAGTTGGATCTTATTTTTAATAACAAACAGTGGGCAATTTTTAGGGAGTCGATTTTGGATAATGGATAATGGAGCTTGCTTACGTATATTTTCTATTCTTCCTTTTGCTTCAGGCACATATGCCTTGGCGAAGGAGTGTTTGATTAGCTCATAAAAAGTTGTTATGGCTTTGTTTGCTACAATGGTTGATTAGGTAATTTGTTTCTTATCTATTGTTCAACTTGGTTTCATTTTACATGTTGTGAAATTTAAAAATCTTAAATTTTGTTCAACTAGGTTCAGAATCAAAAAGAGCGAATACTTGATTTTTTTATGGTGATAATTTGGGCCTTCTATTTTAATTTTTGAATTTCATACAATTTTTATGATAATCATTGTGATAATTTTAGAATGCCTTTATGTTTGATTTTATTGTTTTTCAAAAACAAGATGTTTTACTTTGTTTTGATTATACATGAAAAATTCAAGTTATACAATGAATGGAAGTGTTGTGTGGGTCTATTACTGAATGTTTTAAGAAATTGAGAGTAATGGCACAACGGTCCATTGAACAAGTGAGTCTTTTTTTTTTTTTCTTCAGAATTTTGGATCTTTGTTTGGAAAACTAGAAGTTTATTTATGGGAGCTTTTTTAGTAAATCCATTTTTTAAGAGTTCTGTTCCATCTAACCCAATTTTTTTTTTAATATTCCATAAGGTCCTATTCGATATAATAAGACCAAATAGTCCCAAGCCCTCATATACATATTTCCATTCTTGAAATCAAACCCCATCAAAACACTTCACCTTCATCATTCCATATTTCATGCAGGAAATCTCTCTTTCCCAAAACCCTCACTATCATCTCTCTCAAACTCTAAGGTTAGTCATTTTTTTTCCAAACCCTAAGTTTTACATTGTGCCGTCCATCATCCTACCAGCATTCCACTGTAGCTGAGTCATTGTCGGCAACTGGAAACATAGGCCAAAGTGATGATTCACTGCTACAAAAGTTTACATTGATTCGATCTCACCAACGTCTCATCATCTAACCGTTGTTCATTCATTGTCAATGATTTGAAGACAGCTCTACGAACGTTCACATCGGTCAATGTGTACAATCGACCAAAATGAGGAACAAACGTAAGCACCCATCATTCCTCTTACTTTTTGGTTCAATTTGAATTCCAAACAACTATTTGGTAAATATCATTGTTGTGTTCCCCTTTTTACGTTTGATTATAATGAACTGATGTGAACATTTACATCATGTGGTCATCATTCTTGTTAATTGGTTGTAATATGATATTATTTTGCAATAATGTAGTTATTTTTTCATCTTTTGTAAATGTTTGCCTTGTTGGTGTTGTTGATTGTTAATGGTGATCCAATAATTTGAACCTCCAATTTTTGATTATTTTCCATGAAAGTGACATGAAATATGGTCCATGTGAATATTCACACTATTCTTCCCCCCTCTTTTTGGTTCAATGTGAATTCCAAAACATCTCTTTGATATTATCGTTGTTGTGCTTCCTCTTTACGTTTGATTGTAATGAACTGATGTGAACATTTACATCATATGGCCATTATTCTTGTTGATTGGTTGTAATGTGCTATTATTTCATAATATTGTAGTTATTTTTTCCCATTTTGTGAATGTTAGCCTTGTTGATGTTGTTGATTGTAGATGGTGATCAAATAATTTGAATCCCTAATTTTTTATTTATTTATTTTCATAAAAATAAAAAGTGGCATAAAATACGGTCCATGTGAATATTCACACCATATATTTGGTTGTGAACATTCACAGTCAAATATATAATGTAATGATGTGAAGATTAGCATCATGTATACATCGTGCCAGTTTAATAGTTATAATATGTTATTATTCCATATTTCATCTGTTATTTTCCACCTATTTTTTTGCCGTTATCCTTGTTAGTGTTGTTAATTATGATCAAATGATTTGAACTCCCAAAATTTTGTTCATTTTTCAGACACATGAACTAATGACATGATATATGATCCATGTGAATGTTCACATCAGTTATTTGATTTTTATTGTTTTATCCTATGTTGTACAGTGTTCATGTGAATATTGATATCATGATTTTGCTCAATGCAACCATGGTCACATCATTCAACTATTCATAGCACATATAGTTTGCACTTGTTTTGATTTTCCATTTGTGACCGTTAACAATAAATTTGTTTCTAATTGAACAAACAGATGTTACTCATAGATTTCATGACAAAAGAAAAAGAGAACAGTTCCACGTCAAAGACAAACTTGAACAAATAGCTAGCCCCTTGAAAGTGATCATGAAAAAGGTCAACTACTGATCTAACATCATTGGATTAGTGAAACTGATGACGAGCACCATGTTCTTGGATCCTCAGCTGGATTGTTTGAAGGAAATGTCATTTTGGTAGTTGTTTGATGTGTTGAGGATCGGTAAAGTTGACCTCAACAAATGCATGAAGTTCAACGATATCATCGTATGGGTGCTAGAGACGTACAAGGCATCAAAAGACACATTTTATATCGACGAGAAAAATATGAATATGAATTTCACATCATTTGCGATTTTGTAAATATTAGAATACATTGGACAAAAGAACCATAATTAGTTATTTTGATTGTGCTTAATAAGATACAATGATATGTTGTCATAATATTTGCTACTAGAAAGTCAATGTTAATATTCATATTGGTTTATGTTGTCTTATAATTATGTACACATAACCATTGGCTTAATGCAACTAAATTAATTTATTTGATGTTTTATTCGTGATATTAACATTCACATCAATAATCTAATTGTACATAAATGTACAACACTTCATGTTTATGTACACACAGAAATGATGGTTTGTGATTAATACAATGCTGATGTAGTCATATTTTTAGAGATTAAAAAATCGATGTGAACCTTTACATTATTGTCAGCTGCTTTACAATTGTGTACACATAATCAATAGCTTAATGTGATATGTGAGCAATGCAATTTTGATATGAACTTTAATATCATCATTCCATATTAGTAATTAATACTTTGAAATCATAATGCCTTTATCTATATTCTATAATTCATGTGAACCTTCACATTTGCATGTTTTAGTGTGAATATTCACATCATGTTTGTATTCAAAATGAGAGTTGAGGCTTGTCGTTGTGTAATTTGATGCAATACTGATGTGAACCTTAACATCGCATCGTCACAGTGGTAATGAGCATAGTGAAAACATATTCACCATTCAATATTATATGGATGTGTGACTAATATTACCACCAATTAACAACACAACGACAAATTTTCAATTCAAATTAATATGAATATTAACACTGATTAATATATGAACATTTACATCATTTTTATATCAGACATATTACCAATCTCAAAAAATATTACTACATTGAAATCCAATTACAAAGAATCAAAATCAATGACAATAACAAAATCATATTCATTAACCCAAGCAAATATCACTGGAGATGTGAATATTCACATGAATGTGGATATGAAAACAAAAGTAATAGTGGAATTAATCAAGGTGTGAATATTCACATAGGCCACGGAGACAGCACCAACATATGTTGATTTCTCATATTGACAGGAACAAAATTTCACTACATAAAGGAAATATTTGCATATTATCTCAGCATCAATATTAACATTGTTGGAAAAATGGTGTTTTATATGGCTTATTTTGGACCAACTTTGAGGCCAAAATTGAGTGGGCCCCAAACGTCTTTTGGGGTGGGTCCGAAGAGGTGACGTGTTCCTTGCCGCGTGGCAAGTCACACGGTGAAGACGGAACGTCAAAACCATTTATGAGTGAATGGGAAGTTGACGTCGTTTTCGGGTCTAAACATTAATTTACTTAGATAAAATTCACGTGCATTTTTTCAATAAAAATTATTGTGGCAATTTAATTTAATTCTGAATTCAAATTTTGGGTTCCTAAGTGGTTACCTAAAGTTTGTAATTATGAGAATTTAATTTAATTCTAAATTCAAATTTTGGATTCTTAAGTGGTTTTCTAAAGTTTGTACCTCTTCCTTTATTTATTAAACTATTTCAATAGTTTAATATATATATATATATATATTCCATATAGTTTATGTAATAAAGGTCCATCAGTTTGAAACTGTTCTCCAACGGTTCTATTTTCAAATTGGTTGAAATTTGTTCTAACATTTTTCAAACTTTTTTGAAAAAGGATTCAAGCAACAGTTATATTCTTTATGCACCTTTTCACTATTTTTTGGGACCTGTTCGGGGCAGAGTTGGTTGCCTATATATACAGCCATTAATCCAGCATTCTAGACCCTCAGGAAATTGAGTCTTTGTAATCCAATTTCCTATCCGAAAATATGAGTCTGCAAAATACCTTGTTGTTGTCCAATTCTTTTATTTAGTGCATTTTCCTACATTCTAGTTTTAGGAAAATAATAAAGAGAGTATAGAACACAGGTTTGATTCGCCGAACAAATTTGTTTGAAGTGCTTCTACAAGTTTGTGAAGATCATTGTATCCTGGGAGATAGACGCCACTCAACCGTAAGCACCGTAGCGGGGCAAATCTGTCTTAAGGACAGAGTGTCACACACTCGACTTGGTCTTAATTTTAATTCGGTTCGATAAATAAATCCGGTATGTTTTTTATTTATTTTGTTTGAATTTATTTTAAGTTATTTTATATACACAGAAGATGGTTCCAACAATCTTAAGACAGATTCGAATTATTCTGTTTACAGAATTTTTTGTTTGTTTCCCTTTTTCATTCTTCGTAAATAATTTCGAAAAAAAATTATTTTCTGTGGATTTACAAAATAATATTCTGGTTGGAAAAACAAATAGTGATTATATGCTATTTGACAGATAGTAGTAATATACTGTCTATTTTCTTTGACAACTAGTAGTACGATACTGGTGTCATTAACAATTCAGAAATATTTTTGTGAAATTTTTTCAGAAATTAATTTTGGGCTTTTAGAAATTATTTTCTGAGTTTTCATTAATTAAAATTCTGTTTCAGTATCTTAATTATTGAAGTGTTACAGAAATTTAATTTTCTGTGTGGAATTAATTTGGTTAAATAAATTTTATTTTATTTCTAAATTAATTGGAAAATAAAAGTTACATTCTTGTTTCTTTTATTTTTACAGAATTTAATTCTGTGTATTTGGATTCGTTTTCTGTGTGGAATTAATTTGGTTAAATAAAATTTTATTTTGTTTTATTTCCAAATTAATTGAAAATAAAAGTTACATTTTGTTTTGTTTCTTTTATTTTCACAGAATTTATTTCTGTAGTTTTGGTTTAATTTGTTTAAATAAAATTTTATTTTATTTTCAAATTAATTGGAAATAAAAGTTACAATTCTTGTTTCTTTTATTTTTACAGAATTTAAAATTCTGTGGTTTTTGGTTTTAGTTTTCTGTGTAGTATAAAATTCTAATTATAATTTTATTTTATAATTTAGAATTTATGGCTACTAAAACTGGTCAAACTTATGTTCAAACCAGTACTGGTATGGTGATTGCCATTACGCCAACCTCTCCTTATGTTGGGACTGTGCCAGTGAATCATGGTGAAAAACCAGAGAAGTTCTTAGGAACTGTTTTTAAACGATGGCAGAAGAGAATGCTGTCTAAAGGAGGGGAAACTTAGAAATACAAATTTAATGGCATGTGTTACATTTGTAACGAAGAGGGACATCAGGTCAAAGATCGCCGTTACAAACGTAAAGGCAAAGGAAGATCAAGTAAAAAGGCTGCTAAAGTCAAAATGACCGAAATTGATGAAATTTCCAATGGTGTAGATGTTATAAATCTTTCTGCAGATATTTCCGAGGCAAATCTTGTCGGAAATCTTAAAGAATGGTGGGTGGACACTGGTGTTACTCGCTATATCTGTGCCGACAAAAAGATGTTCACATCTTATTCTACAGTGGACAATGGTGAACAACTTTTTATGGGCAACTCCTCAACTTCCAAAGTTAAAAGACAAGGAAAGATTGTACTTAAGATGATATCAGGAAAGGAACTCACTCTCAACAATGTGCTGCATGTACCAGAC